>CAUYON010032769.1:0-29160 GCA_963573935.1 Arctocebus calabarensis
ATTTACATCTGAGCTGGAAGCCATGATTATCATATCCTAGCTGTGTAACATTTGACATGTTGGTTCAACTGTCCTCATCTGAAAATGGGAATAAAATTTAAAGGAAAACATACATGAAAATGTTATCAGGAAAACAAATGGTTCATAATTAGTGACTGATCCCTTTAGATATGTCAATTATTATATTATTGTGTAACTTTTCAATAGTGTGTTTTCCAGATATTTCTGTTTGTCTAATATGCCATGATTCAGAATAATCATAGCTAGATTTTTCAAATCCTCTTTGACACATATATACAGCTGCTTCCATGCTCAACACAGAATATTAAGCTTAGAAAAAATGAACATGAAATAGCCAAAGTAACCAGAAACTTTGGGTATGAAACTTCCAAGAGAAGAGGCTAAAATGTGTTTCATCAATGTAATTCAATATTGAAGTTTAGTCTTCTATAAATATGAGTATTTCAATACTCACTTCATTGGACTCTGATTGAAAAATTATTCTTTCTGATCACAAAAAAATCTGTAATTTACAAATATCTATAATGACAATGAAATTGTCAAAGGAACAGTATCAAATTTGTTTCTAAAAAGAAGAACACAAACAAAAGAAAGAAACTACCTGTTTGGGGCCAGTATGAATTTTGAAATTTTTTCTAATAGTATTAATAAATGGGACAAGTGTAATCAGCAAAGTTCAGGACCAGAGTAGGTGTGGGGATCAGCCAGTGCAGAAAAATAATGTACAACAAAGGGAAAATCTATAGCCAAAGCTTAAATGAAGTATACTGTTTAACTAACTGGGCACATAAGAGAAAATTATGGAGGCTATGACCACAGGTTATACACATCCAATTGCTGTAATTCCTGCTGATTTAGATGAGGAGAATATGCATAAATTCCCTGTAGCATTTAAAAAGTCATGAATTGTGCAATTATTTGTTTATTTTCTGACAAACTGTCACAGAGATCACTCCTTTCATCATTCTGAATACTTAAGTCCCATGAACTGTGAATAAATGTCCTTTTGATTAATACGTACACACACACATATACAACACAAATCGAGATATCTTTTCCAAATGCTTTTCCTCTTCTCAAAGCCACACCCTGTAACTTGGCATGTCCCTAAATCATAGTGGCTAAAACCTAAAAGAGAAAAGGAAAAAAAGAGATTGTTTCTCTATGCAAAAACTTGTATTACACCTCTTGCTTTATATTATTATTATTATTTTTTTAATAATTTTATTGAATCATAATTATGTACATTGGTGCAATCACAGGGCATGATTCATATACATTCAGAAATATTTTGATCATACTGTTACAGATATCCTTCATGGCATTTCCATGATCACTATATAAAGACATTAATACTCTACCTTTAATAAGTTTCGCCAGTACCCTGCTAGTGGTACATGTATACCATGGAATACTATGCAGCCTTAAAGAAAGATGGAGACTTTACCTCTTTTGTGTTTACATGGATGGAGCTGGATCATTCAATTCTTTATTCAGTTAATCAGTAGGTTGGAGCATTTGTGGAGCCCACATTCAGTTAGGTGCCACTTGTGGTCTGGACCCAGGGGCCCATCCAGGGGAGATGGATGTGGAAGGAGAAAGTGAACAATCAGGCCCCAATTCAATAAGTGTGGGGATGGGATTTGTAGGAATTTGGAAGAAAGAGTTGCTCTAACTACAGGATGAAGGAAACACTCTCAGGGAAGAGACACCTGAGCCGCGTGTGGAAGGACACGAAGGAGTAGGTGTTGTGGGGAAGAAGGGTTGTCAGGAGCCTTTGATTCTTTTTCCTGGTTTTATTTGACAAGTATCTCTATTTGAGGGATGTTCTTTGATGTGTTTTGTCAGAATTCTAGATGACAATCCAATCACCAGAATTTCACAGCGGTTGTTTACTGGCTTAAATTCCTTGTTTTTCCTGTAAGTATTCATCAACCTTTCAATACATTGGTCTATAAATTACAGCTAAATCTAACACTAGCATACAAAAAGAGCTTTAAGAGAAATCAAGCCTACTAAAATTGTTATTAGTTGAAACCTCTCCTGTATTTCCAGTCACAGTTACTATCACTACTTCTTTGCCTTGGCTCAGCCATGGAACAGCCAAATTATGATGAATATTTTAAGCCTATGAGTTGGTTTTTTTAACACCCTTTAATTTCCTTTAGTCCTGAGGAATTTTTTTATTTGCAGTGGTTGACTAAAGCTAGTATTCATTTTTATATCCTAACTACATTTATATTTATTATAATATCCCAGGAGGTCAGCTTCACCTCCATCTTTAGCAAAGGAAAATGTGCCTTTGCCCAGCAAAAGTCACTGAAAATTCCAAAATCTTTGTCCTACCAAGAGAGCTATTCTCATAATCATATTTTCACTGTTTATTAATACACTGGAATGATTTTTCAATAGGGGATTATAATGTTCCTTTATAGTTAATCATATAGCATCATTATTTTTCAATTTGTCAAAAGGGACTACCATATCATAAATTAATCATGCTATTTAACATGCTCATGAGTTATTTTCTTTCCCTAAATTACCCCCATCACTTCTTAGATTCAATGTGGTTTCCAAAGAGGTCCTTTAATGTTATAAATGATTAATGACTCCCATAGGAAGAAACTAACTTTTGATGTATGGCACTGAAAACGATTACATATGTGAAGTTTATAGGGGAAATTTCCATAAACTTAAAAATTATTACTCAATATGTACTTTTGTTTCATCTCATAAAATTAAACTATATAACATTTATTACCAGGATACATTTGGTTTCTTTGATAACATCTGTTCCCTATTCCTGGCCATACACATATTTAAAAAGCATTTTGAAGGAGAAGTTATGTACAAATTCTTCATCTTGATAGATTGATTTTTAGCAAGCAAACTATCAAATTGTAGAATAATAAAAAACCTGTCTTTAAAATGGCACATCATTATTGTTTCTAATAATATTTTCTTTATGTAAAGGTCGATGGTTAACAACTATTTAGAAGCCCTTCCCAAGCAGATGTGTACCCAAATGCCTCAACTCAACTGGATGTGAGTATTCATTTAGGATTTAATTTGTTATTTGCCTGGATCAGGGAGACTAGCCCCAAAGTTAGTCCAAGATTATCTTAAAAGTCCTTCTAGAACTTACCTCTAAAACCAAAATCTAATCATATTTCCCTAGTTTAAAAATCCTTTCAGAGTTCCCAATGGTGTGAGAGAAAAGTTCAATCTTTCCCCTCAAGTGCCCCTCCAGTCTCTTTCCCTGCTCCTCCTCCACACACCTCTTTCTTCTAGATGCATAAAATAAGTGTTCCTACAATCAGTTGCCTAAGTATATACTGTTTCTTGAACTCAAAAAGTCTATCTCCCTTAGCTTCTCTTGGCTAATTTCATCATTTCCTTCAAAAGTCAATCTAAACGTCACCTTCAGAAAGCTATTCCTGACACACTAGCCAGTTTTCAGCAGCTGCCTTTGTCCTCCCCTTACATCCACCCTGCACCAGATTTCTACACCTCACACCTATATCAAGGTAGCAGCATCATGTAATCGTTGGCTTGCATCATATTATTGTTGGGTTGATCATGTAATCATTGGCTTGCATGATATTATCGTTGGGTTGCATCATGTAATCATTGGCTTGCATCATATTATTATTGGGTTGCATCATGTAATCATTGGCTTGCATCATATTATTGTTGGGGAGATCATGTAATCATTGGCTTTCATCATATTATTGTTGGGGTGATCATGAAATCATTGGCTTGCCTCATTATCGTTGGGTTGCATCATGTAATCATTGGCTTGCATCATATTATCATTGGGTTGCATCATGTAATCATTGGCTTGCATCATATTATTGTTGGGTTGCATCATGTAATCATTGAGTTGCTTGCTTATCTCTCACATATCATCCTATAAGTTTTGTGAGGGCAGACACCTGTCAAAGGATTTGAAACTCCAACATTACAAGGACAATGACCAGCAGGTGATGGGTGCTCAATGAACTTTTGCTAGCTGCATGTGCTAAACCATTTCCTTGTTAGCTTTTAACCAACCCCTGTTTAAAACACTCATTTAGGCAAGAGAATTACCTAAGCCCCAGAGTTGGAGGTTGCTGTGAGCTGTGTGACATGACGGCACTCTACAGAGGGCAATAAAGTGAGACTCTGTCTTTACAAAACAAACAAACAAACATTCATTTAGGTTTCATCTTGAGTTCACCACCACTACCCATGCTACTCCATTACATGCACCTTCAGGGCCTCCTGCAGCAACCAGGGTTGGTCATTGGATTTCTGCCCCGTGACAATCCTGATTGTATCACCCTCAGAATTCTCCCCATGATCAAATTAGAGAACTCTATGTCCATAAGATGATAAAAGTGTAGTATCTCAGCTTTTGATTCTCTCTGAACTAACCTCAAAATTTCTTCTAATAGCACTGTTAGAGGGTGATGTGTTTATTTACTGACTTTTATTATTATGTATTTATTTATATATCTGTCTGTTATTAAGAGCTTTTAAAGCAAAAGAAGTCCCACGTGAGTATGCCACTATTAAAAATGGAAATAATGAGCTGAAAACTATAGACTAAAACTCATTAACAGGTGAAAAGAAGGTACTAGAAACAAAACAACTGTATACATATATCCACAGTGGAAATGAACAGGAAAGATAACACAATGGTATTAGGACTCCCGCCTTCTCTCCCCTCCCCTTCCCCCCCACCAAAATGTGCACAAACAACCAGGGGGAGATTATGAACTGGAATCAGAGCCCCTGGCTCCTGAGATTCTCATTTTCACTGTAGGCTCCCACAATTAGTAGGGGGAAAAACAGACACTCACTGAAAATGCAGTTAGCAAAAGGGGCTGATCACAAATGAAAAAGGGCCTTTAAATGCAGAGGATAAAAAGCTGAGGGGTCAGGCCCAAGTTGCTCCAGCTTACAAGCAGGAGAAAATCCACCCTGGGAAGCCTTCTCCTCCTCCCCCACTTGCTATTAAGTTCAACAATTACCCTCATAACTCCAAAGTGTCATACCTGTGAAAACATAAAAAAACTTCATGAAAAAATATTTTTTTTATTCTACCTAACTATATTTGGACTTTTAAGTAAAGTACAGTGTGTATTATTTTTAATCATACTATACTGAGTGAAAAAATATAGACAGGGCTCCTATAAGAATTTCCAAGATGTCTTTAAAATAGGATTTAAAGGGAAAGGACAAAGGGTTTGACAATTTGAGCATGACCATGAGAAAAATTCAGGAGCAGAAAAATAGTGGGGGAAGATTGTAGGAAAATGACAGTAAAGAAAAGTTAGGAGACTTGGCAGAAAAGTCGACTTTGTCTTGTTGCCCTGAACTACTCAAAGCAGGAATGTCAGAGTGTTCCACAGGGCATTACTCAAGCACTCAGGGTGCCCTTGTCCTAGGGAATCACCTGGCAGGATGTAGTGTCCCCATCCACACTTCTCCAGCGTCAGCCTGCGTCATTCACAACAGGAGGACTTGCTTACACACAGACTGCTGGACTCAGTTCTGGAGTTTCCGATTCACTAGATCTGGGGCGAGAATCTACATTTCTAGCAAGTTCCACATGGTACTAAGCCTGCATCCCTGTTCTCTGGCAATCTGAGCACACTCGGCATTAGAGTTCTTGAGGCTTCTGTAGAAAGATCCTGTGTTTTGGCATCACACACCTGGTATTCAGTATGTACGAGATAACTTTGGCCTGAGTTTCTCTTACAGCAAAACTAGAGACACAAATATCTACCTGATGCTGGGGAGAATGTGAGAATATAATGACTGATAAATCCATGAACACAGCAGTTAAGTTTCAAGGCTTTGGATTCTAACAGATCTGTGTTACGGCAATTCTACCATTTATGAGCTGTGTGGCCCGAAATGAATCTCTAAGATTCCTTTTATGATGAGTGGAGATAATGACATTGACCATGCACAGACCACACTGACACTGTCAAAGCCCGGTAGATGGGAGTTTCTGTTGGGCTGGGCAATATGTAACTAATAGTGGGCTGTTCCACACATTAAAGGCACCCACTTGCTATATGTGAGGCCACAGTTTAGAACTATTGTATCAAGAAAAAAGTATCTCTTGGTTTGGCACCCACAGCTCAGCAGTTAGGGCGCCAGCCATATACACAGGGGCTGTGACAACTACAATGACAACTACAAAAAAAAAATCCAGGTGTTGTGGCGGGCACCTGTAGTTCCAGCTATTTGGGAGGCTGAGGCAAGAGAATCGCTTAAGCCCAAGAGTTTGAGGTTGCTGTGAGTTGTGACACCATGGTTCTTGACATAGTGAGACTCTGACTCAAAAAAAAAAAGTATGTCTAAAGTTTAGAGTCACATGTGGCCTTCCAGATCCTTGAATTTGGCCTTTTGACAAATCCTTTTCCCCAAAAATAAATAAATAAATAAATAAACTTCTGTGTGTAAATGAATCTACCTACATCAGTCACTATAAACAGGTATCTTTATGCATGCATGTCTATCTCCTAGTATATATCTGTAATTAGAAAATACATTTTAGAAATTTGAAAAAAAAATCCTTTTAGTAAAAGGATTTGTTCTGTGAAGTTTGGATTCAGTTGAGGGGCCACACTTGGGGATCCAGAAGTTCACATGTGGCCTTGAGTTTGCAGGTCCCTTTCCCTTACGTTTAAACATACTATTTGTACAAAAATATTAAAAATCGTTTTCTTCCATGACTTTCAGGGATTTGGAAGGCAATCGGATAAAACATCTTACGAATTCCACCTTTCTGTCATGCGATTCCCTCACTGTGCTGTAAGTATGCAAGGAAATGGGTGGAAACCCAAGAGATTTGGAAATTAAAAGAAAACATTGACAAAAAAAAAATTTTACATAGTGTTTTGTTTACAGCGCTGGTCTGAAACTGCAATACTAGAAATGTCCACATTGATTTATTGATTTTTATTGCTGGGGCTGAACCTTACGTTGCCCACCATTAGGACTCCAGCCACCCTCCCTGTTTTAAGGGCAGTCATTAGTTCGGTGATCTTCTAAGCTGAAATGACACCTGAAAGTTCCAGTTTTCTAACCCCATGGTCGCCAATGAAATAAAATAACATATGTGGAAGTGTTCAGCTATACAACAATTAGCTGTTATTGCCAGTGACTTTTATCACTGGATGTCTTGCTCTCTAAAAAAAATATATAATTTTGTGCTAAAAGAAAAAAATCTAATATATCCTGATTGGCCAAATATTCTGACTGGTGATTATGCTTGCCGATTATGATATTTGCAGGGGTGGGGGTGGCAGGAAGGCAGATGGATCAGTCAGTTGGGACATTTGCCCTGGTAAGCTTCAAAACAAGTGTTTTGGTTTCGTTTTAATTATAGTTTTCCACATATTGACCACTCTGCAATGTTTGTCGATTGGATGGGTGATTGGAAAAAAGAACAACAAAGGAAAATTAGAATTAGATTATTTTATTCTAAAATAATCAGAATCCAAACCAAAAAATGCAGCTTTACAGACCACACTCAGCACCTCAAATTGCTCACTTCCTGGATAGAACGTGGGGTTGTCCTTGGTGAGAAACTCCTACCTTAGGTTCTACATTGAAAGACGCCTTGGAGACTTCAAAGCAGGGTTATTAAATTATGCCGGATCAGTGGCGCCTCCCAATGGGAATTGGTTGCTACAGCAGACGCGAACCCACGTGCTGATTCTCACCATGTCTTACAGGTTTCTGCCTAGAAATCAAATTGATTTTGTTCCAGAGAAGACATTTGCTTCATTAAAAAATTTAGGAGAACTGTAAGTAGCATCGTCTACTAGGAAAATATGATTGCTTTTTCTAAGATTATAAATTTACACGACTAGTGAGACTGCTTTTCCACTAGTAGCAATCAAAATCCTGTAGACTATTGGATATTATCAAAACAATTAAGAAAACCAGCATTATCCTAAGGTCCAAAGCACATGCAAGTCGGACAGTGGGCTTAATATGGATTTGGCCTACCCCTAGTTTCTCTACTGTTTCTTTGGGCAATTTTATATATGTGTGTGTTTGGGAGTATGTAAGTTTTCCATAGCCTCTTAAATGCAGAGATTATTTCTCTCTAGTGGTTTGGGGAGCAACCCAGGACAAAGAAGAGCGTGTTCAACTCTCAATGTCTTCTGCAAAAATATCCCTATATAAGGGTATATTAAAAATGTGTGAACTTATTTGTTCAAGAGTGTCTGGGCAGATACTAAGTGGTCAACATGATCTTAGTTGAAGTGCAAAATAAATACAAGACGTAAGAGTTGACCTCAAAAGGCTTAGAAGGATAAACAAGAGAGCATATATATGAATGAAGCAAGCTGGAATCACAGAAGTATGAGCGGTTGAGGTTGTACAAAGAGTACCTAAAACAAGGAAATTAGTCAACATAGCTACTAAAGCCAGGTTGAAAGTGTGCTGGAGAGGGTTGAGAGGAAATTCCAGACAGGAACTGGATGAGCACAAAGTCTCATGTCTGTAAGTGATGGAAAGCATACCCATTTGGCTGACAGATGGCCTGGTTGCGTAACAAGTTATCAGGTTGGTTAATTATATTCATATTTTCTGTTACGTCAAATGGGATGATGATAATTGTGAGGAGTAGTAAATATGTCATTTATTTCCAATGTAATTGCTTTGGATTTTTACTGTCACCAACAGGGATCTGTCTAGCAATATGATAACGGAGCTACCACCCCACCTTTTTAAAGACCTGAAGCTTCTACAAAAACTGTAAGTTCTCACCATAATCAGATTTAAATGGAGACATCTTGAGCTTCCAAACTAATAACACCCTCGTGCTTTTTCCCCCCTTCCTTCTAATGGTTAAAAAAAAAAAAGGAACCTGTCGTCCAATCCTCTTTTGTATCTCCACAAGAACCAGTTTGAAAGTCTTAAACAACTTCAGTCTCTGTAAGTGAACTATTATAATTATGCTGATTATAATATTAGTGAAAGTACTTTGCTTAGAGACGCGTTTATTTTTAAGTATTTCATACTCAAAGCATGCTTTCTCAGACTGTTATGAATGTCACTGTTACCATCAAGTATGTGCTGAATGACAAGTCTCGTTCTCTACCATTCAACATGCAAAGCCCATTTCTGTGTTGGAAGATACCATAGCTCCTTCTCGAAAACTGGATTCATACAGCAAAATCTCATCTTACAGTTTTCATAAAGAATTAAATTTTCAATAGTTTTATGACTAAAAGGTTGGTAAAAATAAATTTTGTAATACTTGCCTGCTTTTTTCCTTTTCTCTTTCTTATAGTACCTATTTTGTATCGTCTACAGTATATGCTTTTCAATTTTCAAGAAGTGAAGAAAAAAATTATCCCACAAATATGAACATTCAGACAATGGATGTTGCATAGTGTTTTAAAATTTCAACCCTGTTATGTTTCAGTGGTGTCAAGAATTCTACCACTTATCCTTTGAACCTCATGTTTCCTTTCCCATGGTTGGCTTTTGCTAGCTAAAGTATGTTTGTTTGCAACACACAGCGCATATTACATTACTAGATTTCAACCTGAAGTATTTCTTCATTTAATTCCAAAGGCCAATTATTAGTATCACTTTTATTTTCAATAGGAAATTAACGCAAGATTTAGGTGCTCTCTTGCAACAGATATGAGTGGACATCCACTGATGAAAAAGATTTAGTCCTGGCTCCCAAGAAGCTAGAATATTAAAAAACTCAAAATATAAGTAACCTATTGTTTTTAAACAGAAGAATAGACTTCAGGATGTGGCCATGACTCTTCCCTTCACTCACCACAGACCACATTTCTGAAAACCAGAAATAGGCCCCACATAATACCTGAAAGTCGTACTAGTAACTATGTACTCCATACTTTACTGTGTTTGCTTCTTTCCACATACGATTTATTTATACATTTATTTCACAAAACTTTGTGGCTACCAACTTAGCATCGTCAGGAGAGAGTGGCCTCTGTTTTTAGGACTCTGTAGAGGATTGATCAAATAAACACACAATCTACATAAAGCTAAAACTGTAATGAATCTAGGATACTGCTAGAGCATAAAAGAAAAAAGAGGGGGAAAATTTTTAAAAAGGATTGAGAGTTTCCTGCTAGAGAGGCCATGTGACAATTCAGCAATATAATACTTGGGTCGCTCTGAAAGTTTTGAGACGGTTATGGTCCGTCATTTCACATCCGGGAAACACAGTCAACTGTGTCCTTTCTGATTCACCTGTTCATGTTTCAACTTACTCGGCTTATCGGAGTTGCTGGGAGGGTTGCATTCGTCTCCATATCTGTGGCTTTTACCTTTCTTGATTGTTGTGTATCTCAGAACTTTCATAGTGACCTGGTAAGACTTATTGACCAAAGGAAAACTCAGAACCATGTTGATAAACTCTGATTCATATTAACCAATGAGAAACCAAGTGAGAAGAAGACATTTTTCCAAATAAACATTGAAAGCAAAAGGTTTCTGTCTTTCTAGATTAAACTCTCTCCATCGGCTGCCCTGAGAACATAGAAGTTTTTCATTCACACTTCAAAATATCCACATTTGTAAAAGCTTCTGGGTAAACTGAGAGTATGGAAGTGATGATTGGAGACCTCTGAGGCCATTTTATAGAACCTGCAGGAATCAAAAAAATTATGCTTTCCACTGTTGTCTTAGAAAACGATTGTCCTGACTTACAACTCCTCTTGCTACCTCCATGGTTTCCCATCCTATAAACACATCAGATGGAAAGAATTTTCCTGTAATCTCAGTGACTTGGGATGCTGAAGGAAGAAGAATGCATGAACCTGGGAGTTTTAAGTTGCAGTGAGCTCTGATGATGCCACTGCACTCTACCTGGGCAACAGAGTAAGACCCTATCTAACACAATAAATAGTAAATAATCAATCCAGGTTCTCACCAAACTCATTTCAGGATGCTTTCAGATTAGCAGTATCATCTCCTGAACAAAACCCTTTAACTATCCTGGCATTGTTTTAAAAATCAAACAACAGAGCCAATTTCATGACCATACAAATCATCACTGCCCTTTTGAAATGAAAGAAATGAATGAACCTGTTCTATTAGAGTGTAATTCCACATGTGAAGTGGCAAAAATCAGCTCCAACTGGCTAGGCACAGTGGCGCACAACTGTAATCCCAGCACTCTGGGAGGCCAAGGCGGGTGGCTCGCTTGAGCCCAGGAGTTTTAGACCAGCCTGAGCAAGAGTAGAACCATCTCTAAAAATAGCCAGGCATTGTGGAGGGTACCTATAGTCTCAGCTACTTGAGAGGCTGAGACAAGAGGATCACTTGAGCCCAAGTTGAGGTTGCTGTGAGCTGTCATCCCACAGGCACTCTACTGAGGACAACAAAGTAAGTCTCTGTCTCACAATTAAAAAAACAAAAAAAGCTCCAACTCACAGGTGAAAAAAATAAAAAATGACAAATTTCTAAGATACCGTACTGTAAATTTTTCATCCTACTTTGAATTGAGAACATGTGAATCATGGAGTGTTATATTTCAGATGTGACGAAGAGTGCAATTATTAAAATATTTATTCTTAAAAACATTAAATCCATTGTCCCTATTTTCCAGAGACCTGGAAAGGATAGAGATTCCGTATATAAACATGCAAATGTTTCAACCCATGAAGAATCTTTCTTACATGTATGTATGTATAAAGAATGGAGTAGGAAGCATGGTGAAATGTTTCAAATGTTCTCATGTAAACTGTCTAATGTATCACTGCAATGTGTTTATATGCAACAAAAGTTTTTATTGAGAGCTTTTTAATTTTGTCACCTTTGGTCCCTGTTCAAATAGAGTTCAATATTATGATGTGCCGATATGAATGACCCTTCTCTCTGGAAACACGATGTTTATCCAATTGAGGTCCAATAAGAGATCAGGGTACCAGAATGCCACATATTACACAAGATGAAGTCACTGGCTAAGTGGTACTCAGGCGACCTGGAAACATAATTCACTTCACATGAATGAGCAGTCGGCTTCTCTAAGATTTGAGCCCTTAGGAAGAAAGGTGCTATATAAATTCCAGGTGTTGTTACTGTTACTAAGTGCACTACAAAGAGGTAATTAATCTTTATAATAGTTTTTGATAAGTCGCCTTAATATATTTGGCTAAAGTGCACTTATGTAAGTTGTGTTAATATATGTGTTTATAACATGATCATTTCTTTATCAACTGTGTAATCTCTGTATTCATGATTTCAAAAGATTAACCATTGTCATCCACAAAAATAGGGAGGCTTCAAGGTGAGGTTACAAGTTTGGTGCAGCAGGTGAATAATGAGGTTGATGTGAAGGTGCTCTTTTGGGAGAACGTTTCGCTTATGTCTGTGCAGCAGGTGTGATTAGTAAAGGACAGGGTTTGATGCATAGCTGCGTGGTTTTGTTAATTTCTTTTTCAGAGGCACCAGTAGCTAAATATTTAATAAACCTATCATCCCCTTGTTCCAGGAAGAATGTGAGGTCTTCTTAGAATAGAGAAACTCAACCTTTTTAGAACCTGATGGAAAAGGTGCTGTTTTAAATGTAGACATCAGGTCAAGGTCAGGAAGCGCCCAACGATGAACAGGAAACACGTCAGCGTAGTTACTTTCCTCCTAAGTGACCTCCAGATCCTTCTTGCACCCTCCTTGCCCTTCACTTATTGGAACACCTGCACTTCATCTCCCCTGTCCCTTCCATCCCATGGGCCAGTGGGAGGGAGGTTGAACTACTGAGAGACACTGGGTGGCTCTATCTGAAGATAGAGGACGTATTGGAATCCTGAAGGAGCCAAGAGGTCAAACCTCTTGTGTGTACCAGGGACTCCAGGGAAGGAGAAGAAAATAAGAGAGTTAGAGGTCAAGTGCCTTTCATTGGATGCTAGGTTATTAGGAAGCCGACTGCCAGCTAATTGAGGGTGGGCCTTGTGTCCTATTTCTCTACCTGATACACTCAGCACTTAATGATCCAAGAAGTATTTGTGGAATCCCTGCATGTGCCAGGCGCTGTTTTAGATGCTGGAGACACAGTGAGGAACGAGAGCCAGAGTGTCTGTGCCGAGGAGCTTCCAGTTAGCTTTGAGAACCAGAGAGTAAATGAGTAAGGGCTGCAGAGATAATGTCAGCGGGATGAGGATGGAAGGAGGACGAAGGTGGCTTAAATGGAAGTCAGAGTGAGGTGACAGACATTTGAGCAGATCTGAATGGAGAGAGGGAGCAGCCCCGGCAACATTAGGAGAAAAACCTTCCAGGCAGAGGGGAGAACAAAAACGAGGTTCTGACAAAGGCTGGAGTCTGGCTGGCTGAGGATTAGAAGGCCAGAGTGTCTGGGTAGGACAAGGGTACAAGCAGGAGGCGAGGCGGCTCGAGCAGCCAAGGCTCCATCATACAAAGCCTTGATGTGGTGGCGAAGTATAAAGCTTTGTTTACCTTTTTGGTCTAAAAACTGAATTGGAAGATGACAGAAAAAAATGGATTGGACGGAGAGGAAAGAACAGAGAAATGAACTGAAAGAGGTAATACAAGAACAAAAATAGAATGAGTTTTTTGAAAGAAAATTCCAAACACGTGGGTTTATGGGAAAAGACTAAGATAAAGATCTTGCCAATTCCAATACTTCAGGACTCCCCACGCCCAGATCATAACTACATGGACCACAAACAAACCTATATTTCCCCCTGAAATTTTTTAAGTCTTTCGAGACCTCGATAAGATAAAAAATGCGTGTTTAAGGCAGCTGCTTCACTTCCCCAGCCCCAGTGAGACTAACTTTTCCGATCTCAGCGACCCTCCCTTCCTCCCTGTGCCAAGGAGAAAGAGAGAGTTGAATGAGTAAACCTCAGGATTTAGAACTCAGAACACGGCAGGAACCTTTTAGCTGAGCTTCAGGAGGATCTCTACATCCCAAACCCCAGCCCCTGAATATGTTTGAGAGATCAATTGAACAATGATAACCTACTTTTTATAACACCTTGCAGAATAATCTAATGTGACATGAAAAAAAAATACAGTCTCTGACATTTCAAACTTTCATGTCCTCCCCTACCCTCCTCAGCCAAGCCACCGAATTTCTATGTTCTCTTCTTTAAAAGGACACTGCCTACTATGTAATGAAACACTTTCCAATCATGTAAACACTGCTAAACCAGAATCAATAAAGCCAGTGAAGTTGCATACCTAGCATACAGTTGCAGCCCCGAAAGGATTGCAACTGCAGGTTCTGTATCATGGCTGTGAAATGACTCTTCTTTTCCCTTTGACTTTAGTTATTTCAAAAACTTTCGATACTGCTCCTATGCTCCCCACGTCCGAATATGTATGCCCTTGACTGACGGCATTTCTTCATTTGAGGACCTCTTGGCTAACAATATCCTCAGAATATTTGTCTGGGTTATAGCTTTCATTACCTGCTTTGGAAATCTTTTTGTCATTGGCATGAGATCTTTCATTAAAGCTGAAAATACAACACACGCTATGTCCATCAAAATCCTTTGTTGTAAGTATGTTTCCTATAAAACCAGATTTAGGATATCTTCCATGAGTGAGCTGTGTTCTATACTGGCTTTCAACAAATGGCATTTGATATGAATTATACATACTGGGAAAATTTTCTTTTCTCAACATAAACCTGTTGGCTCTTGTGGTTCTGTTTTAGGACTTTACTGGGAACTATTCTTAGGGGTTATGTCTTAGAAACAGGGTAGCAGGAGCTGATGCGTAAAGTGATTAATTATGGAGAAATTTCTGTGGGTTATAAAACTAAGTGTTAATTTCAATCACAATTACACCTATGCTTCTCAAACCCAGATAATAACCTTTATTAATTACACAAATAGCATGTTTACTATTTTAAAAAATAGCCCTCCCCCTCAACCCCACTTACCCCTGGAAAATTCCCCTTCCCATTTTTTTTTTAACCATGAAGCTAAGACATAGCGTGGAACTATAGAAATAAAGTAGATTTTGAAGCCATCAGTACTCTAGTAGATATTTACATTAGTTCATTTAACTCAGTTGGATGGAGGAAACAGACCCAATCAGAAAACTAAAATGCTAGAAATAGTCATAAACCTGAAACTGACATGGAAGATACTGGAAACTATCAACATACATCTCATCGATTGTTCCACAGGTGCTGACTGCCTGATGGGAGTTTACTTATTCTTTGTTGGCTTTTTCGACATAAAATACCGAGGCCAGTATCAGAAGTACGCCTTGCTGTGGATGGAGAGTTTGCAATGCCGCCTCCTGGGGTTCCTGGCCATGCTGTCTGCTGAGGTCTCCGTCCTCTTGCTGACCTACTTGACTTTGGAGAAGTTCTTGGTCATTGTCTTCCCCTTCAGTAACATCCGGCCTGGGAAATGGCAGACGGCCCTCATCCTCATTTGCATCTGGATGGCAGGATTTTTAATAGCTGTAATTCCATTTTGGAATGAGGATTATTTTGGAAACTTTTATGGGAAAAATGGAGTATGCTTCCCACTCTATTATGACCAAACAGAAGATATTGGAGGCAAAGGGTATTCTCTTGGAATTTTCCTAGGTAAATGATGTCTTTCGTTTCCTGGAAAAACATAATTTCGAAAGAAATACAGTAAATTGCAGCAAAGGGAGATATGCCCAGTTCAGAAATGAAAGTTCTGGCTATTGTACGTTTTGAAGTTTTTATTAAAAAATTTTATTACAGGGGCAGCACCTGTGGCTCAAGGAGTAGGGCACCAGCCCCATGTACTGGAGGTGGTGGGTTCAAACCCAGCCATGGCTAAAAACTACAAAAAAAAAAAAAAAAAATTTTATTACAGAGATTTAGTGTGGAAAACAAAGACGTACTATCAAGATCTCTGGATGGCCTTTTTATTATCTGTAAAGTCCTTCAACTTCATGTTTGTATGTATGACTATGAACTGAAAGAATTCTAGTCGAGTGACTAGTCCTGTCATCCTACCAAGTTATTTGAAATCCTTTTTTCTTTTTTCAATCTAGTTTTGAGTTAAAGAAATAATTTAAAAGTACTGGAAACTCACTACCAGGAGATATCTCAATGGAAATACCAGGAAGATTTATTGTCTTTGTCAAGTGTAGTTCTTAAAAGTCAGCAATGTAAAGATGCTTAATAAAACTCTTTCCTTTTCAGCTTTTTTAATTCCTCCTATCCCTAAAAAAAAGACCCTACAATCTCTCACAAATGAATGACAGTTTAACCCTTTAAAATTAAAAACTTTTTCTATTTTCTAATATGTAACTGTCCTGCTAAAATGAAGGCCATTCTCAATTGCTTCTAGGCTTTTGGGCTAAGATCAAGTGTAAAATTAAGGCCATTCTCTTTAACTAGGTCAATATTATCACTTAGACTACCCTTCCCGTCTCTTCTCATCCAGGTAGTCCACACGGTCTCTCATCCTTTCTTTTTCATTATGTGGTTTTCATCAAAATTTGCCTGTGTTTTCTGTTCCTCCCAGTTTCTACCCACTGCTTTTGTCTTAGTTTAAAACCTTCCTACCTCAGCCAGTCCTTACTGGTCTTTTGACCTCTTGGGCCTTCCCCCTCCTCTCATTCATAGTCTCCCTGAGTATCAAAAGGACTGTCTGCACTTCTGCTCGGAGACCTGCAGCGGTTCCCTAGTTCAAGTTCAAATAAGTCACTTAAAATTCATCGTGAAATACTCTTTAATTGTTCCAAGCTTTTCTCCATCCACTCCTTCTCTTCCTCTTCTAAAAAATAAAACATTGTATTTGCACCATTTGAATACTACTTCTCACTCACTACCCTGTTTGGTAGCTCTCAGTTCACAGATATGTCACTCCTAGGGCATTGTATGCAGCTCTTTGTCTTTCCTCATGACTCAGTTCCTCATTACTTCTAGCATAGGCACACTTAAAAATAGAGACCCCCAACACACACACACACACACACACACACTCTCTCTCTCTCTCTCTCTCTGTTGATTCACATTCATTGATTCAACAGGTATTTATTCAGCACCTGCTATAGGCTGTGTACTATCCTGGGCCCTGGGGATACAACAGACCCAGCCCTCACAGACCTTGCAGACCACAGAGGGGGAGGCAGACAAGTCAACCTGCTCTGACATCACAGGCTGATAAATGCCACCATGGAAGAGCACAGAATGTTCTAGAACCCGGGAAGCCTTCCTAGAAGAAATGATCCAAACTGAGGCCCAAAGATGAGGAGGCATTATCCAAATGAAGGCAGAGGAGGGTGGCGTGAGGGCTGTGTTCTAAGAAAAGACATGGAGCATGCAGACACCCAAAGCCGGAGAACAGAGCAAGGTGAAGAGCTAAGGATGCTCAGGGTGGTGGATCTTACCATGACGCCATGGAGGTCAGCCTGAGGGGGTTAAGTGCCTGAGATATGTATTCCAGATACATATCTGAAATACACACACCCACACTCACACACAAACACTACCATCATCATCTATTTACCTGTGAAAGGAGTTCTAGAGCCCTAAATAAAATACAACTTTTTTCTATTTGAAGATTATGACAATATACAATTTTAAAATTAATTTTTAATTTGAGAATACTTTAATTTTTAGAGAAAAGTTGCAAGAATAGTATAAGTTTTTATGCACACATCACCCAGTTTCCCCGATCACTAACATCTTAATTACTACAGGGCAGTTAGAACATAAAATTTTGATCCTTTCCATAAGTCTGTTAGAATTTAGGTAAG
The DNA here is from genome assembly GCA_963573935.1 of Arctocebus calabarensis. Lineage (NCBI taxonomy): Eukaryota > Metazoa > Chordata > Mammalia > Primates > Lorisidae > Arctocebus > Arctocebus calabarensis. The sequence goes on from CAUYON010032769.1 coordinate 17,743, forward strand.
AGGGGCATCTTCTAACAGGATGATTTTATTCTGTGCTTAACTAAACTTGCTGACGAGAGGTCTAATAAGACAAATTAGCTCAATAAAATCCTACCATATGGCTATATAGGGAGATTCCATAGAATGCAAAATGTTCTGGATAGAAATAACAGATCATCTTGAATTTAAAGCATTTTTCCCTAGATGTCACTCACCTTACATACAAACTACTTTCAAATTATATGCAAATTTTATACACCTTGTGAGGAATAATACAATCACTCTTAAGGCTTTTGTTACAGCAAGAATAAAGCAAACCAAGCGGCTAAGAAGTCAGCATTAAAGCAGATACTGATGTTGAGTGAGAACCTTGTAAATATATTTGGTTCCCCTAAAATGATTTAGCTAGTTGTATTTTAAACTTTTCCCTTGTTTCTCTTTTCTTTTCAAAAATGAATCTAGAGGGTTCTGAGGCATAGTAGTTTAAATTACTATGAGAAATCTGTAGAAAAATAGATGAAAATGCATTTTTGTTCTGTATATTATTCCTATTTACGACGAAAAGAATGAGGAACAGTGTTTCTGATGCAATGCTCATGATAAATTCCAAAGTTATCTTATTCATATTTATAAGATGAGGAAATGGGGTTGTATTTATTTTTTAAGACATGTATATGATTTCAGGAACCCTGTACGGTTTGAATTTGCATAGAGCTAAAAACAAAAATAGCCTTTTTTTCATACTTTAACAAAGCTAGTTTCCTTCATGATATGTCAAGATCTAAATTTTAGAGGTCTATAATTCTCCAGAAAGGGTTTTTATATATATGAAATCTCTTTTAAATCTGGCTAAACTAATTCCATCATTTTATTTCCTTGAACTTTGTGTTTTAGCCAAATCCCACTGGGTTTATACCAAAAAAAGGAAAGCTTCTTCAGACTGTCAGTGTAAGAAGCACCCTATTTAACATCTGCGTGCAGGTTGAGCATTCCTAATTTGAAAATCCAAAATTCAAAATGGCCCCAAATCCAGAACTTCCTGAGCACCTACAACGAGGCCACGGGTAGAAAATTCTATACCTGATGCCTCTGCCTTCTGATGGTTCAGTGTACACAAACTTCATTTCATGCACAAAATTATTTAAAATATTAAACAAAATAATGACTTGGGTCCCATTCCCAAGATTATTATTATGTATATGCCAGTATTCCAAAATCTGAAAAAAATTGAAATCTGAAACACTTCTGGTGTCAAGCACACCAGAGAAGGGATACTCAACCTGGGCCGTGACATTTTTACTGTTGACTCGCATGCCTGAGATGTTAAAAGGTGCGCTTTTCCCAACAGGTGTGAACTTGCTGGCTTTTCTCATCATTGTGTTTTCCTACATTACTATGTTCTGTTCCATTCAAAAAACCGCCTTGCAGACCGCAGAAGTGAGGAATCACATTGGAAGAGAGGTGGCTATTGCAAATCGTTTCTTTTTTATAGTGTTCTCTGATGCCATCTGCTGGATTCCTGTATTTGTAGTTAAAATCCTTTCCCTCTTCCGGGTGGAAATACCAGGTCAGTCTCTTCTATCATTCTCCAGTACGTTGGCCGTTCCTATGCACTTATTTTGATGAGGACACCAGCTAGCATGGTGCCTTTCACCATAAATTCTCCCTCCACATATATCTATGGCTTCGATACAAAGTGTTATTATTTCCTCTGGTGTTTGATGATCAATATTCTAAAGCAGAAATTGGGTAGTAGTGCAACCCAGCCAGGAATAATAAAAAACAGTGGTCTGCATGTCCTGCTTCTACCTTGCTAAATAGTGGTTCTTTGTCTTTTTCTTTTTTTTTTCCGCCAGGGCTGGGTTTGGACCCACCACCTCTGGTATATGGGGCCAGCGCCTTACTCCTTTGAGCCACAGGCGCCGCCCCTTAAATAGTGGTTCTTAATCAGGAGTATTCACATTAAAATCTGCCTGATACATGCCCAGGTTCAACCCAGGTCTCTGGATTTAGTCTCTTGCAGCTGAGGGGATTTTGCCAGAGCTCCCACTGTGATTCTGATGCACACAAACCCAGCTAGTCCACATGCCTGATTAGACACCAACCAATTCCATGGGCCTAGCCATGAAATGCCCCCTGGGGCTGTGTGGAGTGCTGGATGTCCCGTGGAAGTGCCTCCCCTAAAAGCCAGGTTCCCAGCACATACACCTACTTTCAACCAGCTTTCATTAGTGAATTTTGCATGAAGCCCTTTCTAGGATCTATCTCTACGTAGTGGCCACCATGCAGGGGTTAACCTAACTCTCAGTGAAGCAGAATTTGGGATCATCTTTGACTCACTGTTTTGGCTGGCTGCAAATCTACTTGGGGACTTGATCTGGCACAGCAATTGTACCAGATCTTATTCATCCTGGCACCCTGGTATCAAGCAGGGTGCCTGGCTCATCGAAAGCCCTTAGGAAAGAGTGACGACAAACACACAAATGACAAACAGCTGTAACGGCCTACGTCCCTCTGGCTCGTACAAAACACCAACTACATTCACAGCACCTCCTTCATCTATCAGTTTCATCTCCACAGGTATAGCCGTCCCTTTGGCCATCTGAGATGGAGAAGTGAAAGTCAGAAGGGAGATTGGGACTGAGTATTTGGGAATCTTCACTGGGTGGTGAGAGCAGATGTCAAAGGATTTGTGGGTGATCACTCAGGGCAGAGCTGCTTGTACTTGAAAATGGCACAGATGTTCACTGGATGAACAGTCTCCCATCTATTACTCCTGCCTGAACATCTCAATTTTTACATTGTAACATTTCAAATTCAACAGGACTAAAATGTCCATTAACCTTCATTGCTCAAGGAATAAAGTCCAAATACAGGGATTAGCATTTTAATATTTTTTTACCTCCCACCCCCACGCTTGTACATTCTGTAATCCAGGCCAGTTTGAATGATAGGGGAATTTTTTTCTTTACTTTTATGGTAAGACAGCAGTCTTTGCTGAAAGTAGAACTTTTTGCTCACTCTGCATTATATGTTCAAACCTCTGAGCTCTCAGCCTGCTAAACACCCAGACTCATCCTTTTCTGCTCACCCAATCCCTTCCTCTACTACAGGACCTCTCCTGCCTTCTCCTCACCCCACTTCCATCCAAATTAGTTGCTTATTCACCTCATGTGAACTTCTCATAGTGGCCTTAGTTCTGAATGCATCCTCTGATCCCATCAGATTATAAGTTTTGGGAAGAGGGAATCATGTCTTATTCATCATTCCATTTTCCACAGTACTTTTCATATAATGTTATTTAATAAATGTTTTTATTTATTTGTTTTATTTATTTATTTATTTATTCTGAAACAAAGTCTCAAGCTGTTGCACTGGGTAGAGTGCCATGGCGTCACAGCTCACAGCAACCTCAAACTCTTGGGCTTGAGTGATTCTCTTGCCTCAGCCTCCCAAGTAGCTGGGGCTTACAGGCACCTGTCACAATACCCGGCTATTTTTTTTTATTGTTGGAGTTGTCATTATTGTTTTTGCTGGCCTGGGCCAGGTTCGAACTCACCAGCCTCGGTGTATGTGGCCAACGCCCTACCCTCTGAACTACGGGCACCGCCAATTTTTTTTAATTGATCAATCTGAACTGGCCCAAGAGTGCCAAATGGAGGGAGGTCTGCGTACACATCTGCCCCCGCCCAGAACCCCCCCATGCCTGTGTACACATCTTCCCCCGCACCCTAGGCCATCGTGAATCTGGGTTATGAGGAGAGGCAGAGGGACCCAGCACAGGTCAGAGGGAGTCCCAAGTTCCTCTTTCAAGCCAGCCAGTGACCCACGGAGGGACCTCACCTCACTGAGACTGTGCCTAAATGGCCTCTCAAATTCCTTCCAGTGTTAATATTCTGTGAATCTGTTAATTCCTTAAGTTTTTTTTCTTTCCATGTTGATTTGATAGATAGAGCTGCTATAACAAAGTACCACAAAAAATGTATTTTCTCACAGTTCTGGAGGCTAGAAGTTCAAGATCAAAGTGTGACCAGGTGTGGTTTCTCCTGAGGCCTGTCAAATCTTGGTATGGACAGCCTTTAATTCACGGTGTCCTCACCTGGCCTTACCTCTGTACGCATCTCTGGTGCGTCTTCCTGTGTCCAGATTTTCTTTTCTCATAAGGACAACAGTCAGACTGACAAGGGCCCACCCTGGTGACTTCATTTTAGCTTAGTCACTTCTTTAAGGGTCCTGTCTATTAATACAGTCACATCCTGAGGTACTGGGCAGCAGGATTTCAACACATGAATTTGAGGCATTATGATTCAGCCCGTAACACTCTCTGGTTTAGAATCAAATGTCTGGTGATCAAGGGTATCTGACAGCAGTAGAAATCACCGTCACCCTCAGACAAGCTAAGACACTTTAGATCATGATAAACTTAATTCCTCAATGAGGGAAACCAGAGCAGGAAAAAATATTGTTTGGGCCAAAATATGACTGGGCCATGGCCCAGACTTTCTTTACATTTATAGTTGACTACTTCAAGATTTGTCTTGAACACTTCAGTGGACCTAACAGAAAAGCCTTTATTGCACTTGACAACTTCCATGGTGTTGTGGGAAATGAGCACTCACTGACCTAATCCCCCCTGTCCCTGCCTTCTAAGGACTCTGGGGCCTCCTGGTCATGGTCATCTGATAGTACATGGGGTCACCCAGAAAATAAGCCAGTTTTAGCCTTCCTTTCTCTAATTACAGAGTGCAAGGGGAGGCTCACTCAGAGCGGAACTTACCTGTGGAACTTAGGCAGACTACTTGTCTTTGCCTAATTACAAGCAGGGACAATCAGGCATTGTTTTCTATGAGGATGAGGTGGGATGAATGATCTCAATTCCCTTTGGGGTCATAACAGACAAAAAGCAACTCACTGTCTCTGTCTTTCACAAACACTTCAGATTATCTCATTTAAAAAAATACAAAATTATTTAACAAGTCTAAGATAAGATAAAACAGATTTTTTTCTATCATATGCTTTTCAGTTAAAAGAAATAAGGATGAGAAAGCAGGGGGTGGAGAAAGAGGAAGGCAAATATATGCAAAGGAAGGGAGAGATAAAAGGAAAAGAGGGAAGAGACAGGGGAGGTAAGGTCAGATAAGAGAAGAAATAGGAAAGAAAGAGAGAGTTGAGAGAGCAAAGTAACTGTTGTTAACAGATAAGAGAATTCCAGGCTGGAGAGGGTGGAGAGGGGCCGGAGGACAGTGAGAGAAAGTATCTTTGGCCTTTCTCTCCAGCTTTTCCAGGGAGCTGGAAGTTCTTTGAAATTGTGAGAATGTGGGGTGAGGTGGGCCTGAGAACCGCAGGGGTCAGTGCTGAAAAGGAGGGTCAGGAGCGCCCTTCTACAGATGGCGGGGGAGGTCTCAGGATCCTAAATTTTCCGCCTGTGCTCACCCAGACAAGGTGTGCCTGACCATAGGAGCAGGCTGTGTTTATTTATTTGTTGCTATTGTTGAGCTCATTCTGTCACCCTGGGTCCAGTGTGGTCATCATAGCTAAGAGCAGCTTGAACTCCTGGGCTCAAGTGATTCCCTTGCCCCAGACTTACGGGTGGTTGGTACTATTGGTGCCTGCCACTGCACCCAGCTAATTTTTCCATCTTTAGCAGAGGCGAGGTCTCACTCTTGCTCAAGCTGGTCTCAGACTACTAAGCTCAAGCAATCCACTTGCCTTGGCCTCCCAGAGTGCTAGGATTACAGGTGTGAGCCACTGTGCCTGCTAGCCGGATGCATTTAAAGGAGAAAAACACATTTCACTCTAATTTGTCCTCAAGAAGAACTTATTATGGCCTCTTTCCCTGATTATTGGCATTTGTAAGGCTGCGTGCAGGAGGATATCATCAAGTTTGGAGAATGCTTTTCTCTTTGCTCTTCACATCTTTACTAGTGCAATAGGGTAGAAGAAGCACCAGGACCGCACACTAATCCTCCAGGGCTGGATGCAGTTACGACCAAGTTCAGAGCTGACTCTTGGACCAAAAGTTTCCTTAATGGCGTTCTATTGGTTAAGAATTATTTTCTCATTTTCTTATCTTTTATGAAAGAAGGAAATTTTAAAAAGAAAAATATATTACATAGCAATTTATAGTTTACACAAGTGTTCTCACCTATTTCCTCTTATTTGGCCTCACAATAACCTACAAATTACTTACTGAAACTCTGAACATTTTAATGATAGGAGCTTGAATCCACAGCTGCTGTGCTCTTCCAACAAAGAGATTTTCAATAAGGCGACAAAACTTACACGTACTCTCATAAATAACACTGATGCAAAGGGTTGTTTGCCTTTCATGTCCATTTGAAACTTCAACTTTTGTTTTCTCCCCCACACTGTGTTTTCTTCTCCAGGTACAATCACTTCTTGGATAGTGATTTTTTTTCTTCCAGTAAACAGTGCTTTGAATCCAATCCTCTACACTCTTACAACCAGCTTTTTTAAGGACAAGTTGAAACAACTGCTGCACAGACATCGGAGGAAATCAATTTTCACAATTAAAAAGAAAAGTTTATCTATATCCATTGTGTGGACAGACGACTCCTCTTCACTGAAACTTGGAGTGTTGAACAAAATAACTCTTGGGGACAGTATGATGAAACCTGTTGCCTAGTAATGGTTCTCGATCACTGGACTTTCAATGGACTACCTAAAACAAGGGACAGCTTTTGGAAGATGACATCTGCAATGCTTTTTCATCTTCACCAACAGAAAACCTTTCTGCCCAGAGAGCTCAGCAGAATGACTTCTGGCCTTGCGTTCCAATGGCAGCTGTACTGTTACCAACTGTGCTGAACACTGCACCAAAGGGTTCTTCACCTCCCCCCTACAGGCCTGATATGTACAAATGAATCCAAGTTTAGTGGGCGGGATGTGTTAATCTCTCCTTAGCCAACATCATCAACCCACCTATGGATGCCCATAGGTAGACACTGTGTGTAGGCTGCTTTTACATCCAGCTGCACTGTCCATAAAATAAACATTCATGACACCTTCTTTCAGTGTGGCCATAATAACATAAATCTAACATCTCTTCCCTTTTTCAATATCAAATTAAACCATCAACATCCTGCTGAATTGATGGCAAAGGATTTCTGAAATGTTCATTCACCCCAAGATCCTACCCAGTAGAGTAACCACTTTGAAAACAAAACTGCATACAAGGATACCACATCTAACCTTTGGCCAGAGAGGCGCACTCTGGAAGCCTAGTACCTTTTATCTTTTTGGCTTTTATTTAATGTCAGAAGGTATTTTTCTTAAGGTTTCCTACAGCTCAAAGGAAAATTGGGTACCCCTACTGCCCAAAACTATCCTTTAATATTTTTTTAAAGTGTGATTTCTTTAGAGCAGTAACCCTGTTGCTGGCAAGTTCTGTTTTCATAGAATACACAGATAAGAGATAGTAAAGGGAATTCAAGAATGATGCTTTGATCTGGAACCATCTTCTTACTTTGATAAGTTCCCATTGTTTATAACAAAAAAGCAAGTAAGTTTGGGTTTGTTTTTTTTTAAATGAAAAATGCACATACTTGTGATGTCCTAGACACTTTTTATACTGAAAGTTTATATGTGAAAAAAGAATTGGGTAAATAAAATTATATTTTGCATTTGTCCATTATTATTTAAGCTTAACAAATATTGTGGGTAGGGTTTATTGACTGTTGAGCATGTTTCTCCTGATAAAGAATATAGCCATGAAACACAGCAGTTCAGTTTATAAGACACACCTAACATTTTTTTCCTTCCCCTTTTTCCACAGCATGAGTAACTTAATTTTGTCACTGCTCATTTCATTCTCAGTTCCTTTAATGAGATAATATGTAAATAGTTGACTGAAAATGCCTTATCATCATCTGATACTTATTAAATGGCATGCATGGCCTTTTATCCAGTAGTTTCCAGGAGAGAAAGAAACTGAGTTCATGGGTCATAGCCATAATGGTAATTTACTTGTTATTACTTACTGTAGAACAGATACACAATACAAGTTCCTTCATTTTGATCAAGTAAGATACTTCTCAAATAGGTAAAGTCTTTTCATTAAAATTCTAGAAATAGGCTCAGCACCTGTGGCTCAATGGGCTAAGGCACCAGCCATGTACACCTGAGCTGGTGTGTTCGAATCCAGCCTGGGCCCTCCAATCTACAATGACGGCTGCAACCAAAAAATGGCCAGGCAATGTGGCAGGCACCTATAGTCCCAGCTACTTGGGAGGCAGAGGCAGGAGACTCGCTTGAGCCCAGGAATTAGAGGTTGCTGTGAGCTGTGATGTCACAGCACTCTATTCAGGGTGAAACTTGAGGATCTTTCTCAAAAAAAAAAAAAAAAAAAAAGAATTCTAGAAATAATATTCTAGCCCATTGCCTAGGCTGCCCTTTTCCTTATGGTTTCAAACTGTTCTCCATCTTACCTCTTCAACACGATGAATCACTTCCTAATTTGTTTTCTAGATTTACTGACATTTATTAAAATGTCTTTCCCCAGTGACATCAGGAGCATAAATAAGGGATAGACCACGAGCCTAGTGCACCTCAGTTGATCTCCCATACTTGAGAAGCATCTTCCACAGTCCATGAACCAAGCATTTGAGAACTGTTGCTTCTGAAAGTCCACTCTGCCCCTCGTGAGCAGTGGGCCTGAGGGGAAGTCCAAGGTCAGGTGCTTCTGGGGAGGCGGCAGCTGCGTGGGGAGATGGAGGCTGTGTATATACATCGGGCAGCAACATGCCAACAGATAGCATAAAGTTGAAATCTGAGAGCTTACTGATTTACAATTTTATTCTGTATTTCTCTACAGATAGAAAACCATTAGAAATATGTATGGTTTTGGTAAATAATAGTCTTTTTAGGTCAAACCTGTTTTCTAAACTCAATATTTCTATATGGTCATACCTGTGATCATGAACCGTTTTCCATGACAATATAAACATCAATGAAATACTGCTCTAGAATTTAAGAGGCCAAGACTGTACCATCTGTGAGTAGGAGAGGATGAGGGCCAGTCACCTGCTCCCCATCCTAACTCTGCATCTGTTCATAACTGGCAGCACATCTTGAAAGAGAATGCTAAAAGATATGCTAAAAAGTCACTACAAAGCCTAAGACAAATGCACAAACAGTATGTACTTAATCTGCCTTAGGCATAGTTAAACTTGTTTACTTAGCTTAGCTTTATTCTTAATGCTCATTTCTTTTCTCTGTCAAAATAGTTTATGTCCATTGCAGTTACTGAAATAGCCTCTTCACCGTCAGGCACTGGAGGTGAAATTACAGATATTGGAGCCTTAGACATAGGAGATGTATCACCTTTCCCCAGTCAGCCACATACCCCAGATCCACAGCTCCACTTACCTGGTCTCTGTAACATCATGAAGCCACAAAAGCAGACCCGTCGCCCCAACATTTACCTCTTAAGGATGACTCTGGTGCCAGATCAAGTCCATACTGAGTGATTTGCTACATCTCTGCTCAAACTTCATTTTTAAGAATTTAGCTCACCCCAGGTGATTCTTTGCTATGCTTTTTAACATTCTCAGGTAGTAAGCAATGCAGAGATCCAGAGAAGGCACATGATAGAAATGAGAAATAGTAACATTGTCATCTATCATGGTTCATCTATTATTTTTATCAATGCTCCAAGGAGGCCTGATGGAAATCTATCTTCCAAAATTAAGCAGGAATACATATGACATGTATTTATTTTTAGTTTTTGCAGTTTAGCCTAAATGGCCATCTATAAAGTTGCCTTAGACAACTTTACTCAAGAAACACAATATTAATTAAAGTCAGCACTTGTATTTTTTAATTCCAACCCTAGTAAATAAGAAAGGAAGAATGATTACAAATATCTCTTTCTATTTATCTAGTTTTATACTTATTTGTTTAAATGTCAGTTTTCTAACATCCTATTTATTCAAGATGGAAGATGCATATTTAATAAGTACAATGTTTATTTCTGAACCAGGAAAATGAAATAAAATTAGACGATTCTTTAAAAAGGCTTTTCAGTAGTAGACTTCAAAGTCCTAGAGAAATACCTCTAATAGGATGAAACCTTTCATTGGAATAGTCATCTGGGTAATTCTCCACATGCCACACATGGGAGAAACAAATTACAAATAGAGAAATAAGGAACAACAAGGCCAAGATACAAAATTGCTATCCAGGAATGTGAATCTTCTGCCGTCTGTAGCCCAGGGACACTTCTTAACTCTAGACTCTGAGTAAACTCATAACAATTTTGAGTTATAAACTCCTAACTAGTTTTCATAAATTATTTTTATTATATTATATTATATTATTATTTCAGAATAATAATAATAATAATTTTATAATTATATCTGTAATTTCACCTCCAGTGCCTGATGGTGAAGAGGCTATTTCAGTAACTGCAATGGACATAAACTATTTTGACAGAGAAAAGAAATGAGCCTTAATAATAATTTTATAATTTTTTATAATAATTTTTTATTATATTATATTATATTATTATTTCAGAAATTATTTCTGGCCCACCCAGGATTCAATAACACAGTTACCAGTTTAGCAATTTTCTGAATTTGTGGTGCTAGAGTGTTTACATCAGTAAAGATTTTTTAACGGAAGCTATACCCTTTCTAGCAATAGGCAACATACATTTAGGGAAAGGAACCAGGGGCTAAAAGTCGGGCAGCTGAAGCTGTAGTTCCAGAGTAGCCATCAGCAATTTATATAACCTTAGATAAATATCTTTAAATCTCTTCCCTTCTCTGTAAGTGAGTTTCCTTATGATCATCTCACAAACAGATCTGTGATTCCCTTTCTGTTAAGACCTATTTATTACGTGGATAAAAAACACATGCTGAAGGTCCAAGTGCTAGTCACCTAAAAATTTATAGATGGCAAGGAACGTTCAATTCTCAATTTCCCTGGGATACTGCACGCCTTGCAGGAAGAATTAACACAAGGGACACTGATGTTCAAAAATCCACTTCTCCCAGGGCTGAGTGAAAAGATACTGATCAAACCTCAGACAACAAAGCTTTTCTAAGGCATGACACTTACAAAAGTATAACAGTAATTACCACTTATAAATCAGGTGGCCTATAGCTAGCAAAATCTAGGAATGTGGGAATTGGGATGATTAATGCACATTCATCATAACTACAGATCATAGACTAGTCTCTTCAGATTAGTGCTTTTGTACATCTCCGACCTTAAGTTTCAGCATAAAAGCAAAATGGACACTTATATTAGCAGGTGGGAAAGCAGGTGGATTACATCATTTTTTTTTTTTAATTGTTGGGGATTCATTGAGGGTACAAGAAACCATGTTACACTGGTTGCATTTGTTGGGAAAAGTCCCTCTTACAATCGTGTTTTGCCCCCAAAAGGTGTGGCACACACCAAGACCCCAAGACCCCA
>CAUYON010032770.1:0-12938 GCA_963573935.1 Arctocebus calabarensis
TTTTTTGAGACAGAGCCTCAAGCTGTCACCCTGGGTAGAGTGCTGTGGCATCACAGCTCACAGCAACCTCCAATTCCTGGGCTCAAGCAAGTCTCTTGCCTCTGCCTCCCAAGTAGCTGAGACTACAAGTGCCCACCACAACACCTGGCCATTTTTTGGTTGCAGCCGTCATTGTTGTTTGGCAGTCCCGGTATCTCAGAGGTTTAATCAAAACATCATATTACCCCCCCATGCCACTACCAATCTAACAAATGTTAAGTAAAAGTGGTATTAGTACACAGTTAAAATACCATAAAAGACAGTCACCCTGCTGAGTAGTACAAAGAAAAGACATAAAACTAAGTATGCAAATGATACAGTCCTCCACCCCTAACTCAGGGTTGGACATATGTCATTTTCTGAGCCTGAGCAGACTCACAAAACCAGTTTAATTAATGTTCCGTCTAAGCCACTGCTCTCAGGGAGGAGTAGAATGCCCTAAACAAGACCACATTCATAGACAATGGTAGTTTTAAAATTAACTTCTGTCCACAGACTTCTGGTAGCTATGGTTATGACGTATTTTACACATACATTCCATTTCTCCAAACTCCACCACCTGTGGAGAAGGAGAAACTGCTTATAAATCCCCTAAATAAAGAGCCAACGTCAGCTACCCACTTGGGAACCCCTCCACTGTGCCTAAGGCTTTGCATCCCTTTTTTTGCTTATCTATAACTTTCTCTATTAACGTCTATTCTATTGCTTACTCATGATGGTCTGTGAATTCATTCTTTGATTTTCCAAGACCAAAGACTAGCCAAAGAAATCCCAGTAACAGAAAGGCAAAGTTCAGCACAGATGAAAGTTGAAATCTCAATTTAATTCTCTAGTTTATCGCAAAGCTGCACACTAATGGGCTAACTGAGGGAAACATTTTCTCATCCTCAAGCACACAGTCAATCAACCAATAAAATCTTAGTATCTACTATTCTACAAAACATGTTAGATTTTTAACAAGAAATTGCAGGAAGTACAACAAGTCAAGTAAAAATAGATTAAAGAAATTATCTGAACAAAATTTAAATATGACACAAGTGTTTCAATATAAGAAAGAGAATTTCAAATAACTTTAATAACTTATAAGTTCACATGGAAAAAGTTAGATAACATGAAGTATAAAACATAGCATATCAGCAAAGAAAAGGCAACTACACAAATGAATCCATAAAAATGGTAGATATAAAAGGACATAGTCATTGAGATGAAGAATTCTTTTTATGGGATTGTCAATAGTCTCCTCATTACTGGAAGAAAAAAAAAAAAAGAACAGTGAATGTAAAGATAAGTCAATTAGAATTACCCAAAATACCATGCAAAGAAAAGAAAATAAGGTGGGTGATGGGCAACAAAAATGTACAATCTATAGGATAATGGAAAATTGTATAACACATGCATGCTTAAAAACCCAGAAGGACAAGAGAGAAACATGCAGAAAAAATAATGGTCTAGAACTTCTAAACTTAGTGAGAAAAATGGAAGAATGGATTCAAAAAAGTTCAGAGAATCCAAGAAAGATACACAATACACAGACATGGCATATTTCAAACTGCTGAAAGGAAAGACCAAAAGAGAAAGTCTAAAAGGCAATAGAGAAAAAAGACACATTGTACACATTCTTAGATAAGAATGACAATAGACTTTACATCAGAATTCATGCAAACAAGACAACAATTGAATGAAATCTTTAAACTGCTAAAGAAAAATATTCTATATCTAGTGAACAGAATCTTAAATATGAAAAGGAAATGAAGACTTTTTCAGAAAAATAAATAGAAAAAATCATTAGCAGGAGACTTACACTACAATAAAAGTTAATATTCCTTAAGTGGAAGACTGAGATAGTCATGAATTGGATATACATAAAAATCTGAAGTGCCTTAAAAAATTAAATGAACAAAGGTAAATATATTTTATAATTTTAATTGCTGTAAAAGATAAATGACTCTTAACCAAAAGGTGTAAAAATGTATTATATTATTATGATACATGCAAAAGTGAAGCATATACCATGTATGACACAAATTAAAAGGGGGAAAATGGAAATATACTTTTTTAAAATCATCTTTTGACTACATATGGAGTCATACAATATTACTTAAAACTTATGTTAGATGATTTTAAAATGTGCCTTATACAAAGGTAACCATTCACATTTTAAAAGAGTTATATTAAACTAGTCAATGCAGAGGATAAAATTCAGCTAAAAAAATTAATCTCAGAGAATACAGGAAAATACTGAAAATGAAAGAGCAAATGGAAAAAATAGAAAACAATTCACAAGATGTTAATCTTTTATCTAGCCACATCAATAACTTCTTAATATTCAATATTAATTTTTAATATTCAATCTTTAATATTGAATATATTTAATATTAAATATATCTTTAAAATATATAGTTTTGAAATAGATAAAAGTGCAAGATACAACTACACGTAGTCTATAAGTAACTCCCTTTAAAGATAAAAAAAAAATCAGAGGAACTAGAGAAAGATGATAGACTGGAGACATCTCTTTTACAGCCACTTATGGTGAGATTAGGGAGGGAGGACTCCAGCCACCTCTGGAGAAACATCATTTTTTATGATGTGCCCCAAACATCACATTAATGACGCAGGGAGGCAGCAGGAGACTCCAGGAGCACATGAAAGAGGTCAAGAGCAATAGAGAACAGACACAAAAGATGACTGGTTGAGTGCTGGCAGAGGCCAGACAGTTTTGCAGTGGATTTTGGATTTCAGACAGAGAAGGCCTGCTCTGAAGCCTTTTCTTTTCTTTTCTTTTCTTTTCTTTTCTTTTCTTTTCTTTTCTTTTCTTTTCTTTTCTTTTCTTTTCTTTTCTTTTCTTTTCTTTCTTTTTTGTAGCTAGGCACTTGCTGGAATTACCTTGGGAGAGCTTGAGTGAAAGAGTGATCTTGAACAGCAACCAAGGACCAGGATTCAGTCACTGGCCAGAATGGAGTTCTTCTTCAGCTTTATGATGGTCACAGCCATTGTGGGAGAGCTGACTAGGAGGAACAGCCCACAGGATCCTATTCTGATGCAAGTTCTGATGCTCCTGCTGAGCTGGGCAGACACTATGGGAAAACTTAGAGCAAAACATGCATGCTTTCCTGAAAAAGCTTCTCACTGAATGGCCAAGATACACTGTTTGGAAAGGTCAAGGTGCATCTATCAAGTTGACCGATGAAAGCTTCAGGCTCCCAACCCTGCAGGAATGTGGGCCAAAAATTCAGGAAAACAGGACCAGGTCTCCTGAACATCATGATTAGCATCTCATACCCCAAAACATCACTTGTTCTCCAGGCAATATATTGCTATATATTTTTTTTCCTTTTTTTTCAATTTTGCACCTACATTTTTCAATTTTTTTTCAAGGCATTTGTAATTTTTCATTGTTTCTTTCTTCAATAATAAGAGCTCCATTTTTACCACAGTTTTTCTGCTCCTTTTATTCTGTACTTTTTTCTAATGTTTTTTTCCTTACAGTTTGTTGTTTTTTGCTTTGTTGTATTTTTAGTTTTTCATTTTTATTTTCTTCAATACTAAGGGATCAATTATTTATTTTTTTTATTAAATCATAGCTGTGTACATTAATACAATCATGTGGTTTTTCTACCCCTTTTGTTCATTCTTTCCTTTTCCCATTTCTCTCCTTTTCTTTTTCATTTTGTAAAAATACAACATAGGCTTCATCCTAAAGATGCATGGCCAGTTTAACATATGCAAATCCATAATATAATTCACCATATAAATAGAAGCAAAAATGAAGAACACATGACCTTCTCAATGATCCAGAGAAAGCATTTGATAAAATTCGGCATCCTTTTTTAACAAGAACGTGTGAGAATATATGCATAAATGTCACATTTCTAAGCTGATTGAAGCCATCAATGACAAACCAATAGTTAATATCATACTGAAAGGAGTAAAAATGAAAGCTTTGACACCTAGAACTGAACCAGAGAAGGACATCCACTATTGCCACTACAATTCATCAGAGTTCTGGAAGTCTAACCAATGCAATCAGGCAAGAGAAGGATATAAAGGGCATATGAATGGGGATAGAAGTGGCAAAACTCTCTCTTTGCTGATGATATGATCTCATACTTAGAAATTCCCCAGAGACTCAACCACAAAACTTCTAGAAGTGATCAACAAATAGAGTAATATCTCAGGGTATAAAATTGAAGTCCACAGATCAGTAGGCTTTGTATATGCCAATAACAGCCAAGTTTAGAAGCAAATCAAGGACACAATTCCCTTCACAATAGTTTCATAGAACATAAAATGCCTAGGAATATACCTAACAAAAAAGGTGAAGGATCTTTACAAAGAGAAATATGAAACCCTAAGGGGAAAAAATAGCACAAGCTGTTAATAAATGGAAGAATACACCATGTTCATGGCTAGGAAGAATCATCATTGTTAAAATGTCTATTCTACCCAAAGCAATCTATAAACTCAATGCAATCCCCTTTAAAATACCAAAATCATACTTTGAAGAACTCAAAAAAAATATTACTTTATTTTGTATGGAACAAGACAAAACTCTGGATAGCCAACGCTATTCTTAATAATAAAAACAAAGGCAGAGACATCACTCTATCAAACATCAGATTATATTACAAATCCACAGTAATCCAAATAGCATGGTACTGGCACAAAAATAGAGACATAGATATATAGAACTGAATATAAAACAAAGAGATGAAACCAGTTTCCACTAGCCATCTGATCTTTTATAAACCCAATAAAAGCATACAGTGGCAAAAAGAATCCCCATTCAATAAATGGTGCTGGGAGAACTGGATAACCACATGTAAAGGCTGAAACGGGACCTGCACCTTTCACCACTTATATAAATTGACTCAAGAGAGACAAAAGATTTAAATATAAGACATGAAATAATAAAAAAAATAGAAGAAAGTTTGATAAAAACTCTTGATGATATTGGTTGGGGAAAGATTTTATGATAAAGATCTTAGCACCATCAAAATAGTAACAAAAATAAACAAATGAGATTTAATTTAGCAGAAAGGGATTCAATGTACAGTTAGGGATACAACAAGTAGAGTAAAACAACATTCAGAATGAGAAAAGATATTTACATGGTACACATTTGACAAAGTTGATAACTAGAATCTACTGAGAGTTCAAATTAATCAATGAAAAATAAATAAGCAATTCCATCTACCACTGGG
The DNA here is from genome assembly GCA_963573935.1 of Arctocebus calabarensis. Lineage (NCBI taxonomy): Eukaryota > Metazoa > Chordata > Mammalia > Primates > Lorisidae > Arctocebus > Arctocebus calabarensis. The sequence goes on from CAUYON010032770.1 coordinate 5,244, forward strand.
CAAGAGATATGAATAGAACCTTCTCTGAGAAAGAAAGATGAATTGCTAACAGACATTTGAAAATGCTTATCATCCCTGATTGTCAGAGAAATTCAAATCAAAACTACCCTGAGATATCACAGAGCAAGAATAGCACACATTAGAAAGTCTCAAGGCTGCAGATGCTAGCGTGGATGTGGAGAGAAGGGAACACTTCTACACTGCTGGTGGGGGTGCAAACTAATACAACCTTTTTCAAAGGAAGTTTGAAGAATCCTCAAATAACTCAAATTAGATGTCCCATTTGATCCTACAATCTATTACTGGGCATCTACCCAGAAGGAAAAAGAAAAAAAAATTATCACAAGGACATTTGCACCAAATTGTTTATTGCACCTCAATTTACAATCACCAAAATGGAGAAACAAATGAAATGCCCACCAACCCAGGAAAGGGTTAACAAGCTATGGTATATGTATACCATGGAACACTATTCAGTCATTAAAAAAGAGGCAGATGTTATATCTTTTGTATTAACTTGGATGGAGTTAGAACACATTCTTCTTACTAAAGTATCACAATATTGGAGAAGCAAGAATCCAAAGTACTCAATATTAATATGAAACCAGTCGACCACCTAACACATGCACTCATAAGGGAAAAACTCAAATCAATTCATAGTGGGGAGCAGGGGAACTAAGGAGTAGGGGGATGGGTATGGTCTCAATGGGAACAAAGTGAGGGTGTATGACACATCTCTTGGGGGCAGGACCAATTATCGAGACTTTTATCTAACAAATGCAAAATTGTACTGTAACTCTTTGTACCCTCAAATTAACCTGAAAGAATAATCATATACATACACAAATACGTTGTGTATAAATTCAGAGAAATAAAAGTAAAGAACCAATGAAGAACATTAAATATTAACCAAATTCAGCTAGAATTACTTATTTAATTCCAGATAAATCAGATTTCAAACTAAAAATTTTATCAGAAATACATAATTATATTATAATAAAAGGCCTTATCTTTTTTTTTTGTTTATTTTGTTTTTGAGACAGAGCCTCAAGCTGTCACTCTGGATAGAGTGCTGTGGCAACACAGCTCACAGCAACCTCCAATTCCTGGGCTCAAGCGAGTCTCTTCCTTCTGCCTCCCAAGTAGCTGGGACTATAGGCACCCTCCACAACGCCCGGCCATTTTTTGGTTGCAGCCGTCATTGTTGTTTGGCAGGCTGGACTGGATTCAAACCCGCCAGCTCAGATGTACGTGGCGGGCGCCTTAGCCAGTTGAGCCACAGGCGCCGAGTCAAAAGGCCTTATCTTAAGTAAAAATAACAATCCTAATTTTGTATGTGCATAACACAAGAGTTTCAAAATAAATAACATATAAAAATAATCCAAAAGTAAAAATGGAAAAATTATAATTATAACCAAAAATATCAATACTTCTCTCACTAATTAATAGAAAAAGTAGTCAGAAAATCAGAAAGGCTGTAAGTAACCTAAAAACCATTGTTGTTCAATTTAACCTGCTGTACTTTTATAAAAAATTCCACCCCACCACAGAGAACATGTTCTCAAGTGCCACTGTAATCAAAGTATTGGTGAAAATATTGATATATAAATCAATAAAACAGAATCAGAAAATCAGAACAAGGAGCCCCCAAATGACCTACCAATGTCAACTGGATTTCTGACAAAGATACAAAGGTAAGTACATGTAGAGAAGCTATCTTTACAATAAACAAGACGGGAAAAAATAGGATATTCATTTCAAAGGGCATTACTTTGACATGTAAACCTTATTTGATATTTTAAAATATTCACAAAGAATCATAAATATAAAAATAAAATGTAAAGCCCTATAATTTGTAGAATGAAACATGAGAAAAAAAATTTCCCTGAATCTGGATTTGGCAATTAGTTTTTGGTTATAGCACAATTAATTCAGGGAATAACGCAATTAGTTCAGGGAGCAGCAAGGGGAAGAGGAAGTTCTGTAAGGTCCCACCTAACTGGTACGATTTAGGGGTACATGGCACACTTCCTGGGTGAAGGACTCAACTACAACTTTGACTTTACCTTAAAAGGCAAACAATGTAACCTAATGTATATGCCCTCATATTAATCTGAAATAAATAAATAATAAATAACATCTTTCTGACTCACATTAATAAATTAAGTTTATGATCAAAGATAGAAGATACAAGAAATTTAGTAAAGAATCTGTGAAAAAAGCTACTCACATTATGTGTCTCAAATCTAGGTAGTGTTTCTCAGTATAACACTATGAGTAAAAATACAAATTCATGTGTTCAAACAGAAGTTCTGATTTACCAGGTCTTGTAGGGAGCTATGGTGTCTTCAATGTGTTTTCGATGCCACAGGTGATTTTTATCCAGTCTATTGGTGAAAACCTAAGGGAATTGCCAGATTAATTCTTCATTTGGGACTATTACCATACCAGGTAGGAAACTCTTTAACGTCATCTGAGAGTTGAGAAAACTTTGAAAGTTTGAAAGGACAAAATCTTTTTATTGGAAGAGATAAAATCATGGCATTGTTTTCAACCTAAACATTTTAAACTCTTAATTATTGCAAACTTTCAGGTAAACATACTTTCACTTTTTGTTTTACCTAGACTGATTTGCTGCACTGCTATTTGTGTAACTATTGTACTATTGGGCCTTGAAGAACAATCAACTGCTTTTAGAAAAATATAATTTACTAACAGTGCCTGAAGATGTAATACTTTTACACATACAATTAATTCAATATAGTTGACTTAGTGGGAAGAAGGAAAAATTTCCCATCATCCCCAGAGGTTCCCTGAAAATCAACTCACAAAAAGGCAGATTAATAAGAGAAACAAATTACTAATTTATTTACCATGCATAGAAGGAGAATTAGAATGATTACCCAATGTTCCAAAGGGATCCAGAAGTTTATATACCCTCATTTTAGAATAGAAGGTCATGAGGAATATAGGTTATTCTGTTTAAGGGCAATAAATGTTTACTAGAGAGAAAGAATTGACACTAGAAAGAATGAATGGATGAGGAGAAACAGATTGATTTATAAATGATATTATGCTCAAAATGGATTTGGCAAGGTCTGGTTGCATTTTTTGCCTTCCTTTTCTGCAATATGTTGAGATACCAGGGAAGGAAAGAAAATTGTTATTTTTGATGTCTCTATCTAATCTTTATGTAGATTGAGGAGGGAAAGCCCCTACCAAATTCTGTTGATTTCTAAGGGCCATTAATTTAAAATATTTTTTATTCCAAAGAGTTGTATTTTGGGACAAAATTCTAGGAGCTCTTTCAACTTAATAATTTATACAATTAGAAAAAATAATTTAAATTATTTTTATACCTACACTAATTTTTCTCCATAATATATCATGTTTGAAGTGCTAATTTGCGCCATTTGAGTGGTTTGTCCAAGTTAATATGACATTTTAGTTGAGTCCATTAGTGCTATTATTTTTTCTGTTACCTTGGTAACCAAAATAATATTTTAATATTACAAATTATAAATCACTCACTTTCTAATAATGAAAACGACACCCTTAAATCCCTTATGGATTTAAATACAGCCGCTCTAATCTTTGTGAGGTTGAAGCACTAGTAAAGAAGGTTTGTTGGAAAATTCAAAGCCTGGGCTAGCAATAGAAACACATGAAGTTTCCAGGCCATTTCCTCAGAAGGTGCTTTGTTTCCTAGAAAAAGGAAAAATGTGTCAGGCAAAAGTGAGAGAGCTCTGGGATTGAGGATAATCAAAATTAGACAGAGAACTTCTGCAAAGGAAAAAGAAGGGAATAAAGAGACAATTGTTGACATATAACATAGACAACAAACATTTCTTTGCTGTTCTAGTTTACTTGGCTGCTCACACTCTTCATCAAAGAATCTCTCTACCTTGCTCTATTGGATAAAAGAGAACATTTGTTTGATTACATTATTCTGACTTTCTGAGGGATTCATTATAACATGGTCTGATCAGAATAGGTATTTTGAAGACAGAAATTCAGGATTATTCTTTAAAATGTCTCCACAGTCTAATGTAATTCAAGAAGGTTCGTTTTGCTTTGTATTTATTTATTTATTTATTTATTTATACAGAGTCTCACTTTCTTGCCCTTGGTAGAGTGCCTGGCATTATAGCTCTCAGCAACCCCTAACTCTTAGGTTCAAGAAATTCTTTTGCTTCACCCTCCCAAGTAGCTGAGACTACAGAGCCCACCACAAGGCCTGGCTATTTTTTAGAGAACGGGTTTTCACTGTTGCTCAGGCTGGTCTCCAGCTGGTGAGCTCAAGCCATCTACTGCCTCGGCCTCCCAGAGGGCTGGGATTACCTGCGAGAGTCACGGTGCTCTGCGCTGCTTTATATTATTTTTTCATTTCTCTCTTTGTTAACTTTTAACGTAAACTCATTGACTTTGCAGAAAGCTATAAAATTCTATTCCCTTAATTGTTGATGATAACATACATTGTTTTCAATATAATTTTTAAGGTTTACTTTGTTTTTACTAAGCACACCATAATTGTACATATTTATGAGGTATAGTGTGCCATTTGGATACATATAAACAAAGGGTGGCAAAAAACGTATACACATTTTAGGAAAGGGAAAAACTGTATGAAAATTGCAATACTCAATATATACTGAAAACAAAAAATGAATACAAGTTGCACTGAGCAACTCCTATAATTGCAGGTGTCAAATGTGACAAATTTAATACTTTTTTTGTTATTGTTTCTTAAAAACATGCATATCTTTTTTGGCGCCATCTACAGTTTGTGTAATGATAAAGGCAGGATGTCATTATCCCCTGTATAATATGAATTTTTTTGGTACAAATTTTTGAGGGAAAAATAAAGATGTGTATCATACAGGGCTTATGGTACAGGGTATGCCCAGAGCTCCCATACATAGGGAAAATAGAAAATAGCTAAATGCATATGTACAAAATATTCATTATAAAATTTTGCAAAGAGGTGGCCACCACATAGAGAATATTTTTTAAATTTTGTAATGAATTTTTGTACATTAATTTGCATTTAGCTATAATTTCCTATTGTCCTTATGTATGGGGACTTTGAGGACATCCTATGTTTGTTACCACTACATAACATTTTTGTACCTTGTATCTGTTCTTTTGTTTTGTAATCATTTTTTTAGATAAAATGTCTTATACTATAATATGTTAAAAATAAATGCTAAAATTTTTTATAATACAAAAAACAAGATGTGCTTAATATAAAAAAATAAAAACTTGAATTAAATTTTAAAACCAAATATGTTTTCTTGATAGTTAGGGCCAAAACATGGGAATACATTATACTTGGGAGTGCATTATACATGACAGAATATGGTATTTAGCTTATTTACAACATTAAACATTTATCATTTATTTCTAATGAGAATATTCAAAATATTGTAATCTAGTTATTTTCAAATTTATGATAACATAAAGTAGTCATTTTACTGTGCAATAGACTACTATAATTATTCCTCCTACCTATTTGTAAATTGTCACCCTTTACCCAATCTTTCCCAACCCCTCTCCTTGTACCCTCCTACCCTCCAAGCATCTAGTAAACAATATTTTACTCTGTACTTTTATGAGATCAGCTTTTTTAAATTCTGCAAACAAATGAGATCATTCAAAATTTCACTTTCTGTGCTTATGTCACTTAACATAATGTCCTCCATGTTCATCCAAGTTGTTGCAAATAACAGAATTACATTCTTTTTAATAGCCACGTAGTATTCCAAATTTAAAAAAACTATAACCTAAAATTTGCTTTATTGTATCTCATTGCTATGCAATTATCTCAAAATCTACTTTTACTCTTTGTTTTTAATTGAAAAGCAACCTTGTAAAGTATAGGTAACAATCAGAAATGTAGCTGAAGAGAAGCTCCTGCCTAGCATGCATCCGCCTCATGAAGTGATATAATAGTCTCACGTAGCAAGTTGCCTAGGTTCCAGTATTTAGCTACTTAACCATTAATTTAGCTGCTGTCATGAAAGTATCTTGTAGATATGGTTAGCATCAATATTCAGTTGACTTTACATAAAGGAGATTACTCTCAATAATAGGAATAGGACTCATCTAATCAATTGTAGGCCTTAATTGTGAGTATTGATCTTTCCACGAAAAGAAATTCTATCTTTGCAGCATCAAATACTGCCAGCCCCCCAGATTTCAGATGTTCCAGCCCCCACAATTACATGACCCAATTCTTTAAATCTCTTTTTCCTCTATTAGGGTTTGGGTATGTGTGGGTATACAGTTGACCCTTGATCAACATGTATTTCTTTTCAATAAATATATTGAAAAATGTGTTGGGGACAGTTTGAGAAGACTCACAGATGAAAGGCATAGCCAAGAATAAATTAATAAAAATTTAGGTATGTCATAAACGCATAAAATATACATAGGTACTAGTCTATCTTGTCATTTGCTACCATAGAAAGACACAAATTTATTTAAAAAGGTAAAATATATCAAATTTTGCACATATACTTATATACTGTTCATGGTGCCCTTCAAAGCTGAGAAAATTTTCAACAAAAATAAAAATGTAGTAATAAGGTATAATTGTGTAAGTTCACTCACTGCAGAGAGTGCTGCATAACTGCAATAATATCATAGCTACTCTCTGCCTCTGCTGCGGCAAGTTCAAATGTTGTAAATAACAACTTTAAACACGGTCCCTTCTGCCTGCACAGTTCATCTCTTCAGAATACTGGGTATTTTAGTAAAGAGTAATATTTCAACGTTCTTTTGTATTTTTCATAATGTTTATTGTAACATTCTAGATTTTGAATTACACCACAGGATATAAATGAATTACCAGTAGTGACATTGAAAGTGCTCCCAAGAAACAGAAAAATCAAGACACGATAAGAAAAAGTTGAATTTCTTGATTTGTACCCCATATTGAAGTTTGCAGCTTAGGATGCCTGCCGTTTCAACATATGTGATTGTAGCATAAGGACCATTGTAAAACCAAACAAAAAGAAACAACAATTTAAAAAGTGCATTTTTTGTGAACCATCTTTTTATCTTACATTCAAGCTGCAGCTTCTATGTGAGTGCAGAATTATTCTTAAGAAAAGCATTCCTATAGACTCTAATATGATTCTAGACAAAGCAAAGCCACTATATGACAACTTAAAGCAAAAGAAATGTGAAGGATCTAAAGTTGGAGAATGTAATGCCCGTAAAGGATGGTTCGATATATTTTTTTTTTTTATTGAATCATAGCTGTGTACATTAGTTTAATCATGGGGTACAGTATAGAGGTTTCACATACAATCTGAGATATTTTATCAACCTGATTGACATAACATTCATGAGATTTTCTCATTTACTGTGTGAAAACATTTTTGAACCGTATTTAGAAGTTTTCTCCTGACCCTTCAAATATGTACCACACATGTGATCTCACACTTTGTCCGATCTCCCCCCATCTCAGGATGGGCAAAAGATCTGAAAAGAAACTTCTCTAAAGAAGACAAGCGCATGGCCTTCAAACACATGAAGAAATGCTCATTATCCTTAATCATCAGAGAAATGCAAATCAAAACTACCTTGAGATATCATCTAATTCCAGTAAGATTAGCCCACATGATGAAATCCCAAAACCAGAGATGTTGGCGTGGATGTGGAGAAAAGGGAACACTTCTACATTGCTGG
>CAUYON010032771.1:0-17157 GCA_963573935.1 Arctocebus calabarensis
GTGGCGGGCGCCTGTCGTCCCGGCTACTTGGGAGGCGGAGGCAGGAGACTCGCTTGAGGCCAGGAATTGGAGGTTGCTGTGAGCTGTGATGCCACAGCACTCTATCCAGGGTGACAGCTTGAGGCTCTGTCTCAAAAAAAAAGAAGGCAGCATAATCTCATTTCTGGAAAACTTTAATTTTGGAAATCTCTTGCTTATGTGGAGGTGAAAGATCTGTGTGTGATCCCCAGTAGTGCAGCCCGGTGGAGGCCTGAGGATCTCTTCCGCCGGTGGTCGCAGGCCGTGGGAGGGCCAAGCTGCAGTGGGAGGAGGGTAGTTCCGCCCCTGAGCACACTGCATGTTGACGCAGGGCTTCCTGCGATGGGTGACGAATGCCCACTGCCTCGGGTGGGCTGTGTTCACACTTAACTCAGGAGTGCTGCAGGCCCCTCCTGAAGGGGACCCACCAGGACGCTGCCACTCCAGGTGGCTGGACCACTAGGCCTCGGCTGTGGGTGGAGAAGGAGGAATTGGAAGGTGGCCTGTTGGACTGTCGCGTGAGCCAAGTGAGTTCGGGGGGGCAGCACGATCTGAGGTCATCGACTTTGCGGCCCTTGTCTCTTGCTCTCCCGTGTATTTACAGGGTCAGAGAGCAGAGGTTGGCGAGTTTCTATCCTGAGCGTCCTGCGGGGCTCTGCGATGGTTGCTTCCCCTCTGGGCCGGCTGGAGAGCAGGCTTCCTTCCCTGTCCCCCGAGGAGGCTGCAGCTCCCCACAGAAACCCCTTGTCGCTGGTGACCCGTCCAGCTTCCCCTGGAAAGTTCTGACTCTGTGACTGCACTGCAGCAGTGGACTTCATCAGTGTGTGTCCAGGCTGTCGCTCTGACCGTTTAAGTCCTAGTTTATTTGCTTTTATGGCTGTTCATTCTCTTTTGTGCTCTATTCATCTCTCTCTTGATGGTTTACAGCTCTGAATTAGTTCCTTTGTGTCCTCCTTTTTCTAATCTTTTCCATACAGTTTTATAAAACTCTTCTTCCAAAAATAAGGTATTAAGAACAAACACAAAAATTTAAAACTTTCAGTGCTGGGGAGGCCAGTGCAGGAGGATCCCCTGAGTCTAGGAGTTTGAGACCAGCCTGGGCAACATAGCAAAACCCCTTCTCTGAAGAAAGTTTTTATTTTATATTTTATTTTATTTTTATTTTTTGAGGCAGAGTCTCAGTTGCCGTTGGTAGAGTGCTGCGGGCATCACAGCTCACAGCCAACCTCCAACTCTTGGGCTTAAGTGATTCTCTTCCCTCAGCTTCCCAAGTAGCTGGCACTACAGGAGCCTGCCACAATGCCTGGCTATTTTTTTGTTGTTGTTGTCGTTGTTGTTTAGCAGGCCTGGTTAGGATTCCAACCCGCCGGCCCCGGTATACATGGCTGGCGCCCTAACCACTGAGCTATAGGTGCTGAGGCTTTATTTTTTTGAGACAGAGTCTCATTATGTCGCCCTCAGTAGAGTGCTGTGGTGTCACAGCTCACAGCAACCTCAAACTTTTGGCCTCAAGTGATTCTCTTACTTCATTCTCCCTTGTAGCTGGGACTACAGACGCCTGCCACAATGTCTGGCTATTTTTTGTTTGTTTGTTTATTTAGCAGGCTTGGGCCAGATTTGAACCCATCAGCCCCAGTGCATGTGGCCAGTGCCCTAACCACTGAGCTATGGGTGCCAAGCATGAAGAAAGTTTTTTAAATGGCTCTCACTTCTTTATTTTTTAAACCCATCAAATTTCTCACTTCTTTTTGTGTTCAACTTACATGTCACAAATCAGTGTATGGATGATGTAAATTTGTGCAACAGAAAGGCTTAGATTCAGAGCTTTCATTTCTTTGCAAACAGTTATGAAGTTGGGAGCGGCATCTTTTTGGATCACTGCTGTTGCGACTCTTGGTCAGCAGTGGAAACAGTGGGCAGAGGAGTAAAGAGCCACTTTCTCACTCCTCTGAGAAAGCTTTGCTTTTAGTCTTTAGAAATTGGTGTTTTAAAAGATGTGTCTTTACACATCTTTATTTTTCTTCATACATGTTCTTGGTGTGTTTGCTTTCATGAGTTTTTTTCTTTTTTTAATCATAAGCTTCTGAAAGTGAGATTTTGTGTAGTATGGATGGTAGGACTAGCAGGCAGTGAGTATTTTGGAATATTTGATTAACTTCTTCATGGTGGTATTGTTTCTTAGTGAACTTTGATAATAAAAAAGAAAATCAGTTTCAGGGAAGGATGTGTCTTCAAAAGGTCATCAGAGTTAGTATACCAGATCTTGAAAATGAGTTCTATACATTTAGCTCCGTTAACCATCTTGGTTTCTAGTGTGTATTTTTTTGACAAGTTCTGAAATAATTTACTTAGTGAGTGCATATTGAGACCCTGTTGTGTGAGAGCAGTGGCAGGAGAGGGGAGGAGGGAGAGGCAGCCGTGCGGGTGTGGGTGATGCCTCCAGCCCGACTGTTGACAGGGAGCCCGGGGTGTGTCCAGGCAGGGAAGGAAGGCCTGGCCTGGGCCCTGGCTGGAGTCCCTGTCTGAGAGTGACACTTGCAGACACGGGTGTGGCCATCTGAGGGAGGTTGATGGCAGAACTTAGAGATAGTGAAAGGCCGGGAGAGCCGTAGGCCTGTGAGAGGGGCCTGCTTTGCTCCAGTCTGTCCTCCCGACTGCATTTGCCCTGTTAAAAGGTGGCATGGGGACTCCGTTCCTGGCTCCTCACTTCTTGTCTGTTTCTCCCTGCTTATGTCAAGCCCCTACCTCCCACTTCAGAACCCTCCAGGTGGGCACATCTGAGGTGCTGTGTGGGCCTGCACTCAGCTCTGTTGCATCCTCACGTACCCAGAAGCCGTTGTGTGCTCCGAGGTAGCCTCGCTTTCCTCCTCTGAAACAGGCACAGCAGAGCATACCCTGCACGGTCTTATGTGGTTAAATGGGCCCAAACGCTTGGGCCCACAGCGCAGCCTGGCGGGTGCATATCTTATTATCATTATTGTGGCTGTCTCCAATAAGCCCCATGCTACTGAGTACCAATGGGCCGGCTGCCTGACACCCCCAGAAGCCACTGTGATGGCACCGGGTTTAGAGAAAAGGAAAGAGATACTGCAAGTTGACCAGCAAGGAGACAGGGGCAGCCTCAAAGCTGGGTATTCCATCTGGACTTGGGGGTCAGCTCTATGGGCAAGGGAGAGCAGAATGGTGTGAGGAACAGGAGTTCCAGGGCGTGGACCCCCCACTTTCAGCTCCAACCAGGTCTACATCTTTGGTTCTGTTGAGGGGTCTGACTTCGTTGCAGGTGTTATCTGAGGTTGTTCAGCAGTGTGGCCTGCAGCTTCCTGGATCTGTGCCTGCGAGACAGCTGGACGTGTCACCAGCAGAGTGTGGCCAGTTCAGCCCAGGCCAGCCATCGTGCGTCCTTGTCACTCTGAGGTCCCCTCATGTGCTTGTTCCCACACATCAGTGTTGTGTCCTGGTCCACTGCTGTTCTGCGTGACTTGTCTGCAGGCTGAGGACACCTTTGCAGGGCCTTCTTCCCCTGGGGTTTCTGATGGGGTACACCCTTGCACCCTGACTTCTGAACACACAATGATGGCAGCAACCACGATGGTGACTGTGCTGCTTTCCTAAGCGTTCTTTAGGATTTACTTTGTTATGATTTACTTTTTATGTACAAATCATAGCTTCTATATACATGTTCTTTAGGTACTAATTCAGAACTTCCCCCCACAGCACTGCTTTGTTGTCCTCTCCACACAGCAGGTGGCCCCTGGCTGACAGTAGGTGCAGGTGGCATTGAGCAGCTCCGTTCCTGCCATGATGAAGGAAGGAACTTGGAGCTGCGGACAGGCTGGGACCGGAAGGGCACACTTCAGGCGAGTCTTCAAATCAAAGCCAATGTCAGGGAAGTTGGAGAGGAGATTTCCATACGGTGCATGTATTTTACTTTTCTTAATTTAAAATTTTGGTGCTAAATGGAAATGGTACTGTGTGGCCTCAACAAAAGTAACATGTCAGGGAAAATTTCCAAAGCAAGGCTGGAGATCCGGAGGCGGGGTGGATGGGGACTACATCAGGCCCTGAAGGCCCCGGGGATGAAGCAAAGTTTGTTTCCAAGGGCAGGAGCCTCGCTCGTCTTTAGGGAGAAAGTGGCTATTGAATTATGCGAAACTGGAGATGATGGAAGCTGGGTCTGAAGGGGCCCAGAGACCCCAGGAACACGGGTTGGAGAAATGGTTCTTCCTGCTGGGAGCTCACTGGCCTCTAGTGTGGGGACATCACAAGCATGTCCAGCGTTGGTGGCTCTCCCACCTCATTAGGCTGACATTGCTGTGCTCTGAGGTGCTGTCCTTGTCCCATTTAGGAGGGGACCTTTAGCATTCATTGAGCTTCTGCTTTGTGTCAGGGACCATGCTGTATCCTGTGTTCTTCCTAGTAATCGCAGACTATGTTATGGTGTTTGTTTTGCCTTCAATTTTTAAAATATGCCTTTTAGTCAAGTGGCTCAATATCATGTGAAAGGTATTTATTGAAAAATTCCCCTCCTATCCCTCTTCCCCATTCATCTAGTTCTTCTAGATGTGTTCATCCCCGAATTTTAAGAATATATAATCAAATAGGAAAATATGTTACAATTTACCTTTTATGTACAAATCCTAGCTTCAATATACATGTTTTCTACCTTATGTCATTTCAGTTTATCTTGGAAATCCGTTAAGTGTCAGCTCACTAAGAAGAGCCTTATTCTTTTCTTTTTTTGTAGCTGCATACATTTAACTGTATTGAATGGATATACCAAGACTTTTTTTCCTACTATTAATAGGATCTGGTTGTTTATAGCACATAGGCATTATTTGCAAACAGGTATTTGTGATATTGTAAATGTTTTAGTTGTTTCTAAGTAATTTTTTATTACATTGGTGCTGTAGTGAAATAAATTTAACTATACATATTTTCCCAAATGTGAACATGCCTTTGTAGTTTTAAGTTCTGAGAGTGAATTTGCTGGGTTAAAGGTGTTATGTGCATTTGCAGGCTGTACCAATTCACCACCAACAAACTAGAGTCCTCTGTCTATGTCTTTGCCAACAGTCTGTTATCATTTCTTTAAAAAATATTTCTGTTATTCTACTAGATAAAAGTGTAATAAAGTCATTTTAATTTGCATTTCTTTTTATTATAAGTCAGATTTAATGTCTCGCCATATGTTTATAAGAATTATTTGTATTTCCTTTTTTTGAACTGTTTATATTCCTTTCCTGTTTTCTGTTGGATCCCTGGTCATCTTGTAGCTCATGCAGTCAAATCTATCAGTCTGTACCCATTTTTCTTTTTGTGATTTCTGGACTTAGACTTACTATTAGGGAATGTCTTTCAAAGTCATAAAAATATTCTCCTGGGGGGGGAGGGTGGAGCAAGATGGTGGACCAGAAGGATTGTTCATCTGAGCTCTCCTGGTGCAACTGGGGAAAAAGAGAGTACCCAGTCATACCTGGTGTGGGGACCTTACCCAGAGTTGTAGCTCAGGGAGCACAACTCTCCCTGAGGAGGTGGTGGTGTGTTGGATACAGTGTATGAATGATCCAGAGCGATGGAAATCTGATGAATTAGCAAGTGCTTGTGACTGGCTGGGATCAGCTGGCCTCCCACAGAGGTCAGGGCGAGGAAGAAGCTTTTCTGAAGTTGTCAGGTGTTGGGGGAAGCTGCACCTTGAGTGGAAAGCTTAGAAAAGTGGATGGACTGGAACGTATATAGCAACTGGGTTTGAATGCTGGTTGAAGTGGATTTGTCATCAGTTTGGTGGCTGGCAAGGAAGCTATACTGGGAAGGTCTCATGGCCAAGGGGCTGCCATTGCGGGAAGGTCTGAGATGGTCTTAGCAGTGGTCTAAAGCACAGCTGTCTTAATTTCACCTGTGGGGGTTAGAATTCCATTCTTGGGACAGGCTGAGGGACTCCCACAACCCACAGGAACTGGAGTTACGGGGCACTGTGAGACCTGCCCTTGAAGGATTCTTGTGAGCTTTAAGATCCTAATAGGGCAGGATCTGAATGTTGAGGAAACAATGAGGTGATCACTGATGGCAACTAAGTTAGGAATAAGGACCAGAGAGGTTGCTGGTTGTCTCCTATAAAAACCACAGCACCACCTGGTGTCCTGGTAACATATTGTAGCACACTGTCATCAAGAGCAAGGACTTCTGTTCATTTGGTCATAAGGAAGAGTTTGGCTTTGCTCAGGCTAAGGCTGCTTCAATACCTAAGCTCTGTAATTTGAAGCAAAAGAGGCAGTGAGAAGGAAAAAGGAGGACAAGTAGGTGAACAAGAGGAAAGAACACATGAGGAGCCAACAGAAAAATCTGCAACATGAAAGACTGAAACAGAGCAACACCCTCAGGGACCATAGGGAAGCTACTGCAGAAGACTCCACCTACAAAGATTTAATGGATTTCACAGAAAGGGAATTTAAAATATGGATGATAATGGAGCTGGAGGAAATCAAGGTACTCATGTCTATTAGAGTTTTTCTTATAAATTGAGGTGCATTCTGGTTGAGCGCGTAAATATTAATAATTGAAATCTCATTATATTGGGTGTTACCTTTAACAAATATGAAATGACCATCCTTATCCTTCTTTATTCTGGTTGGTTTTAAGCCTGTTGTATCTGCAAATAAGATTGCAACACCTGCTTTTTTCTGCTTTCCATTTGCCTGGAATATAGATGACCATCCCTTCACCTTGAGTCTATATTTATCTTTTAAGGTAAGATGAGATTCTTGTAGGCACCAGATATCTGGCCTGAGTTTTTGTATCCAGTCAGACAGCCTGTGTGTCTTCAGAAGACAATTTAAGCCATTCACATTAATTGAGAATACTAATAAACCTTTTGAAAGTCCAGTGGACATTTTTAATCCTTTCATCACTGTGGAAGTTGGAATTTGATCAAAAATTTCTGAGTGAGTTTATTTTTGTGGTGGAGGATTACGCTGGTCATTTTGGAGGATAGGTCTGAGAATATCCTGGAGATCTGGTTTAGTTATAGCAAATTTCTTCAACATGTGGATGTCATTAAAGTATTTAATTTCTCCATCATAAATGAAACTCAGTTTAGCTGAATACAGTATTCTGGGTTGAAAGTTATTTTGTTTGAGGAGATTAAAAGTAAATGACCATCCTCCTCTAGCTTGAAAGGTTTGAACAGAGAGATCTGCAGTTATTCTAATACTCTTCCCCTTGTGGGTTATGGTTTTCTTACATCTGGCTGCTTTCAGAATTTTCTCCTTCATAGTGACTTTAGTGAAGTTAATTATGATGTGCCTGGGGGATGTCTTATTCAGGTTGAGTCGTGCTGGGGTTCTGAAACTGTCTGCTATCTGAATTTCGGAATCTCTTGGCATGTCTGGAAAGTTCTCTTTCATAATCTCATGAAGAAGAGACTCTGTGCCTTGGGAAGCCACTTCGTCGCTTTCAGGGATCCCTACAAGGTGAATATTAGTTTTCTTTGAATTATCCCAGAGCTCTCTGAGAGAATGATCCGTTTTTGCTCTCCATTTCTCTTCCTCTTTGAAAGTTTGGGAGTGTTCACAAGCTTTGTCTTCAATGTCAGAAATCCTTTCTTCTGCTTGCTCCATTCTGTTACTGAGGGATTCTACTGTATTTCTCAGATCTTTGAGGACTGCAAATTCTTGCCTCAATGTGTCAAAATCTTTGGTGATTTTGTCTTTGAATTCTTGAGATAATTTTTGAAATGCTCCGTGAATTTCTAATTCCAACTTTCCCTTATTGATCTTATTTGCAATCCAAATTCTGAATTCGGTTTCTGACATCTCAGCTATCTGTTTATGAATGGGATCTTCAGTTGTGTCTACCAAATTGTTCCTTGGGGGCGTTGATCTATTCTGGTTGTTCATGTTGCCAGAGTTTTTGATTCCGCCCCATGATTATTTTCCACCGTTTGGCTAGATGAGCAAATAAGGAGAAGTTGCATTGGGAGCTCCACGAGTAGTGATTGGCCAGTCCTTTGCCTGAAAGCTGGGACTGACGTCTGTACCTTTTCCCCATGAGCTTTGCCAAGGACCTGTACAGTGGTATGGCCTGAGAAACTGGGGACCTTCTTGGTGTGGTGGGGTTAAGTGGCTCTGCCTTATTTTTCAGCTGGTCTCTGTCTTACCCTAGTGAATCAGTTACTCTGGGTTGAAGTCTGAGCTGTGGAGAAATACCAGCAGTTAAGTCACCGCACACCCCCCCCCCAGGCAACAATTGGAAAAGGAAAATCAAACCTTCCCACAACCACACACCCAGGGTACCACTTTGGATAGTCCTTGGGTGATTGACCCAGTTGAAGAGGTCCCAATCAATTATCCCAGTCAGCACCGGTCTCAGATGGGAGAGTTCA
The DNA here is from genome assembly GCA_963573935.1 of Arctocebus calabarensis. Lineage (NCBI taxonomy): Eukaryota > Metazoa > Chordata > Mammalia > Primates > Lorisidae > Arctocebus > Arctocebus calabarensis. The sequence continues at coordinate 8,396 of CAUYON010032771.1, forward strand.
AAAGGTCTCCGGCAACTAGATAGAAGGGGTCTGGTGGCAGTTCTAGTATAACTCGCTCCAGTTCTCCATGAGATCAGAAGAACCCACCCAGCAAATAAATTAGCCTGGGAAGGTTGATGCCTCCTTCCCCTCCTTGCACCTCTGTCACACCCAGTCCCTGGTAACCCCACAGGGCTGTGATCCAGTTCCCTCCAATGAGCAGATGCTCCAGGGGTTTGCACCTGCCTCAGTTACAGGGAGATCTATGTCTTCTCAGCCAGGCCGCTACTCTCTGCCATTCTCTACCACTATCCAGCAGGGGGAGGTGAGGCCTGACAACCTTGGGTGCTTAATAGGGGCTGGGGCGATTAAGTCAGTTCCATCCCTGCTCCTGATTAATGTTGCTAATAGAACAGAACAACTTCGCAGAATTTGTTTCTGTCCTGGCTATCCTCCCCTGCGGATCAGATGCTGGACTGCAAATCAACCCTGGCTATGCCACTTTTCGGCTTCAGTTATGTGTTGGGGCTGACTCAGTCAGAAGTCCCACTTAGCCATCAGTTCCAGCCTCCTGCTGCTTGCCCTTTGTCTCAGCTTTGATCCCCTGAGGGCTGGGTGCACCTGAAGCTCAGTAAAGCAGTCCTGAGTCAGCCCCGCCCTGGGAGTCGGGTGGTGCTCAACCCAGGCCCGTACCGCCTCAGGCATACTCTTTACTCCTGGGGCCTGCGTTTCTGTCCCAGATCTGTTCCACCAGTGCCTGTCACCGGAGAAGCTGCCCAGCTTCCTCTGGTTGCCCAGAGAAACTGGGAGTGTCCTTTCAAAATATCCCTAGGGGTGTGAGCCCTATTGTTATTGTTCCCACAGCTGCTGCTGCTGTTCTGTGTCTCAGGGCACTGCCTGTCTCAGCTGACTTTATTCTCCTTACTCCTGAGCTGGAGAATCAGCACAGATCAGCAATAGCCCATGCCCGGTCTATACCCCTCAAGAAAATGCCCAAGAATCTGGACTCTATGGGGAACAGGCTTCCAGACCTTGGGGTGAGAGTGGAGGGGAGTGCTGGGAGTTCAAAGTTGCAGATAGAGAATATATACAGTTTTATGCCTGGCAGGAGAGTGCCATGGCACCCTAGTAGGGGAAGGAGGTCCGGTTTTTAGAGTGTCTCTCCCATGGGGTAAAATGGGAGGACATTTGAACTCTGCTTGCTTGTTTGTATGGAGGTATAGAGTATACTGCGAGCCATTCTCATGGGGGAGGGGACTCCTGTCTGCTTAGTGATGGATTCTGTACCTTTTGTTTGTATCCTTGGGGGTTGCAGCTCGCCTCAGCAGGGTTGATGTGTGTTCTTCAACCTTCTCTTTTGGCTCAGATTCAAACCATCGGCTTTCTTGCTAAATTTCTGTCTTTTAACTCTCCTTCTAGACGGGAGCCTCTGTGGAAAGCTGGCTACAGACTGCCATCTTGCCTCTGGCCCCTGTCAGGTAATTCTCACTAGTCTGAAGCTTAGGAGGACAACTGACTAAACATAGCTCTCAGCTGCGAATAGCTCATGAAACATGGGGAAAAACATGAACAGTAAGGAATTACTTTATTTTGTTTTGTTTTGTTTTTTAAGAAAACTATTCCAGAGATAATTAACAATGTTATGCACATTAACTACTGGAATGCTTCACTTACAATGACAACTCAAGTTCCCACATTAAAGTAAGTGTATATATTTATTTTTCCCACATTAAAGTAAGTGTTTATATTTACTTGGTCATTGTTAACTTCTCCATTTATGGAGAACTAATAAGCTGAATGCCTTCTTACAATATGATTTCATCTCTTCTATTATTTTTTTGGAGACAAAGTCTCACTCTGTCACCTAGGCAAGAGCACAGTGGTGTCATCATAGTTCACTGCAATCTCAAACTCCTAGACTCAAGTGATCCTCTGGTCTCAGCCTCCTAAGTGGCTGAGGTTACAGAGGTTGGTCTCATAACTCCTGACAGCCCATCTCAGCCTCCCAAAATACTAGGATAGAGCCCCTGTGCCCAGCCTTCATTATTCTTAAATACAATTAAACATTAGGGTGGGTGGGAAGGTGTCTTCTAGGCAGAAGTCATCTGTTTTCTGTCCTTGCCAAAAATATGGAGTAAATTAACAACCCTAAAATGAAACTTCCCTATAACTGCTAAAAAGGCAATAAATACACTTATTTCCTTCTCTTCCATTAGATAATTTAAACTGAAATAAAATCTTAACCTTCCTCCCAGTTGATAGGCCAAGGGGACCCCAGATATACCCTAAAGGTGAGTTGTTGGCCAGGAGAAGGGAGGTCAAACACACCTCTTCCTCCTTCCCCCCTTCCCTTCTTGGAGATATCCTTTGCAACTCATTGACAGGTCTAAAGCTTGAAACACACCTAAAGGTCATCCATTTACCCAATAGAACTTGTGAGTCTTATGTCCAGTGGCATATCTCCAATTAGCAGACGTCCTTATCATAACTTAAACCATTCTAAGACTTTAGACAAAGCTTCACTTCTTTAAGCAATTACAAATAAAAGAATCTTTAAATCCACCTATAACCTATAACCCCCTCAACTTTAAGATGTCTCACCTTTTGAGGCCAAACCAATGTACATCTTCCATATGTTAACTTAGGACTTTACACATAAGTCCTGTCTCCCTAAGATGTATAAAATCAAACTGTAATCCAACCACAGTGGATTATTAAGGCTTCTTGGGTGTGGATCTGGGCCATGGCCCTCATATCTGGCTCAGAAGAAACCTTTTAAATTGGGTGGCGCCTGTGGTTCACTGGATAGGGCACCAGCCCCGTATACTGAGGGTGGCAGGTTCGAACCGAGCCCCTGCCAAACTGAAACAAAAAATAGCTGGGTGTTGTGTTGGGTGCCTATAGTCCCAGCTTCTCAGGAGGCTGAGGCATGAGAATCGCCTAAGTCCAGGAGTTGGAGGTTGCTGTGACCTGTGACACCATGGCACTCTACTGAGGGCCATAAAGTGAGATTCTATCTCTAAAAAAAAAAAAAAAAGAAAAAAATCTCTTTAAGTTATTGTACAGAGATGGTTGTCTTCCATTGATAGTAATGAAATGATTTCTGTACTAACAGAAAGACATTGGTAGTTAACAAAGTTAAACCACTGAGGAACTTCTACTCCACAAATTTCTTTCACATTTAGGTGATAACTTAGTGTACAAACTGGACTGAACAGGATAAATTCTTAACTAAACCATTAAATTTTCTTTTTTAAAGAAGAAGCAGTCTTTTTTTCATTCATCTTTCTTAATTATCAATGGGCACTTTCTTTGAACAGCTCTGATGGTGTAGGGAGGAGGGGAAGAAGATTTTAGACAACACTTTCTGGGTTGAAATGTTGTGAACCCAGAAAGAAAAATGTTGAAGTGTTAAATTAGACACTTGTCACAACAAGTATCCAGACAGGATGCATCATGAAAGCACCCCTGGGTTGGCTTGGCACCTGTAGCTCAAGTGGCTAAGGTGCCAGCCACATACACGAGAACAGGTGGGTTTGAATCCAGTCCAGACCTGCCAAACAACAATGACAACTACAACCAAAAAAAAAAAAATAGCCAGGCGTTAGGGTGGGCTCCTGTAGTCCCAGCTACTTGGGACGCTGAGGCAAGAGAATCGCTTAAGCCCAGGAGTTGGAGGTTGCTGTGAGCTATGGTGCCACAGCACTCTACTTAGGGGTGATAAAGGGAAACTCTGTCTCTCAAAAAAAAAAAAAAGCACCTCTGGCCTGCTAGAAGGAAAAGGACCTTTAAGATCATCCTTGTCCTTTAACATATAAACAAATACCTGTAGAGATGTATATTGAAATTAAGATCCTATATCTAAAAATATCTCAAAGTACCAAATGGCACTGGAGAAGGAAGTCAGGTGGGAAGGAGAGTAGAGCATGCAAAGAAAAAAATCAGTGAAGCTATTTTTAAAATCACAGTACTGGTATTTGAATTTATCTCTTCTGGAGTTTTTTTCCACATTATATCAGAGAAAGAAAGAAAAAGAATCTTATCTAAAAATTTTACTCAAAATAAAAATAAAATGAATATTAGCTGAAAGGCAGGACAGATTAATTTTAATAATACATTCCCCTTAAGTCCCAATTAAATGGCACTCCATTGGAAAAGAAAAAGTGTATTTACCACAGGCTCTTTCTAGATGGAGGCATTACGAGAACAGTCTCATAAAAGGGATATTTACGAGGGACTTCCAGTAAACAAGTGTTCAGTAATTTTATGACAGTGAAGCAAAATGAATGGGAACTAGGTTTATCATCTCTGAGACAAAGCCCTGTTTTATCAGACTGGCCACCGTCAGGCTAACAACAAAGCTTATGGATCTGCCTCTGAATACCCTAGGGATACTGTTCTGGTCTTCTATTCCTATAAGAACTACAGCAGCTTTTGCTAACACCCACAGTAAATTCCTCTCACAGGCATTGTTTATTGTACCACCCCCAGCAGCTTAATCCATTAATTCCTTTCAATGCCTCACACTAGGATTTCCTGCAGGATGTGCAACAAGCAGCAGGGGCCAAGGCTTAATGTTTAAAAGATGGTTGCTAATGCACAGCCAAAAAAATGGAGTGCCCTGAACTAAAGGAAGAAAAGTGAGTTTGAAAATTTAAGCAACCAAAATTTACAACTGAGTTGTAAAGGATGTCAACTCACAAGCAGTGCAGAAAGTCTTAATTTGTCCAAAGACTATTCTACCATTCTCTGATGGGGCTAGAACACATCACAAGCTACGGTGAGACAGAACTAAAGAGATGGGAAAATAAGTAGGCTGAGGTCAGGCATCCACCTACAGACGAGGAGAAGGCTAGCAAATAAAGGCAATCGGTGGTAAAGGCTTGGCTTGGATTTAAACTAATAGTTTCAAAGCAACAGTAATAAAAGTTAAAGAATTTAATAAACTGATTAATATTGAACATTAAAACAAAAAACCTTTAGAGGAGACAAAGCCATTTGTAGGTTATGTTATGTTCTAAAAGAACATGGGATTCTAATTTAAGGTTTCTGTTAGAGACAGAGCCTCACTTTGTCACCCTTGGTAGGCTGCCTTGGCGTCACAGCTCACAGCAACCTCCATCTCTTGGGCTTAGGCGATTCTTTTGCTTCAGCCTCCAGAGTAGCTGGGACTACAGGCGCCTGCCACAATGCCTGGCTATTTTTTTGTTGTTGTTGCAGTTTGGCTAGGGCCAGATTCGAACCCACCACTCTTAGTATATGGGGCCCTACTCATTGAGCCACAGGCCCACCCAGATTTAAGGTTTTATTTTGCTTCCTCTCCTTCTCTTTTTGAAGCAGGATCTCACTACATTACCCAGACTAGAATCAAACTCCTGGGCTCAAGGAATCCTTCAGCCTCAGCCTCCTGAGAAGCTGAGACTACTGCATCCATCTTGGATTCTGAATTAATACTATGCCTCCCAAAAGGTAAAACAAAAATATTTAATTCCAACTAGCCTGAAGAAGCTGAGAAGAGGTCTCCAAATCCTTAGTTCTCTTTTCCTCCCTCCCCTAAATGGTTTCTAACTTTCCGACCTAGGCCACCGATTCACTCAGCAAGGAATATTCAACATTTAGAAGGTAGTGTCAGGGCCCCAGACATTTAGATTTCCAAAACCAAGAAAACTGGCAACTTAGGTTTACCACCAAACTCCTGTCCTATCTCACAAACCAAATGTTTCCCTCAGTTTCTTTTAAGAGAGAGGAGGCTCCAGGGGAGAGCACCTCACTCTGTGCCTTGGGAGCAGAGACTCTGAAGTCCTGGTGATCGTAGCTGTGACAACAGAGGCAGTCGGTCTGATGGCCTGGCACCCTGGACCAGCTGTGCCACTGCCTGCTGCACTGCAGACCTGCTTGACCCAAAGAGGAACCCTCAGCCTGAACCCAAGAGAGGGACCACAGCTGAGGACTATCATGATATGGACTAGAGGCCACGTGGCTGCAGGGCCTGCCCCCAAGCCATCCATAAGACATTCAACCCTTGCCGCAGGCTCCCTGCACAGGAATGTGGACACAGACCTCATGTCCTGGCTCTCCCTGCTTGATCCCAATTCTGTAGTGACCAAATCTGCCAAGAAGCAGTGACGCAGATGCTGAGGAAAAGCCAGACTAGGGCCAGGGCAACTCTGACAGAGACCAAGAGCGCGGTTATGAGATAGAGAGAAAGAGAGAGCAGCACAGGGGATGAAATCGAGACTAGGTATGACAAGGCAGACCAGGAAGAGGGTAAAGACCACCATTGTCATTGCTGGGAGGAGCTGGCTCCAAGAGCGAGAAGGTGGAGAGCTGAAAGGATGTGAAAGCACACTAGTGAGAGTAAGACGGAGTCAGGCAGGCTAAGGCAACAGGACACAGCTGGTCTGCTTGGTTTAGATCCTGCCCGACCTTCACCCTCTGTCTTCCATTCGTACTGTTTTATAAATTTAGCTCTCATTCTAAAGATGACTATCTTGAGTACTTTAGGTGGATTGATCTAGCAGATTATTTTGGGTCATGAGTTATAATGATTTTTGTTTATTATGAGTCACGAATTCTGCTGATTATTGTTTAAGATAAGGGTTAATACAGTCTTCACTTTGAACTTAAATTTAAATATATAAAACTGTAATTTTGGAAATGGAAGAACAGAACAGTCTAAGAGAGGCTACTCCTCTCACTGTTCTCCGGAATCCCAGCCTTCTGACGAAGTTGGTGGACCTATCCCGTCTCTGCATATTGGCTGTCAGTGACAAGTGGCTAGACCCTTTTTGTCTGGTAACAGATGCGCTCCAGCCCATGGACCCCAGCCTGCATGTGGACGTGCCCCAGGGCATGGGGCCAACAGGACTCCCCCAGAGGAATCAGGCCAGGGCTGGTGCTGACATGACAGTGGCTGGTCCACTCTTCTAGCACCCTACATATCCATCCCTGGGAGCTGTGCTCCAGGACTGTGGCCTCTGAACCAGGCAACAGGACTGAATCTTCCACCTCCTCAGCCCCGGGTGGGTTTTTTTCTTTTTGTTTGCTTTTTCAAAGACAGTGTCTCACTCTGTTGCCCCAAACTAGAGTATGGTGGTGTTAAAGCTCACAGCAACCTTAAACTCCGGTACTCAAGTAATCCTCTTGCCTCAGCCTCCCAAATAGCCAGAACTACAGGCGCCCACCACAAGGCCCAGCTAGTTTTTCTATTGATTGGTCTTGAACTCCTGAGCTCAAGGGATCCACCTGCCTCTACCTCCCAGAGTGCTAGGATTACAAGTGTGAGCTATGGCACCTGGCCAGCCCCGGGCTTTTAAGAAAAGGTTTTCTGTAATCCTTAAAAAAAGAAAAAGAAGGAGACACTATATCTTATTTTCTAATTTCTTTTCCTTTCTTTAATTACCAATCAGGTGAGTTGCTTTCAGTTTTCTTGATGTAAATAAGCTAAAAAAAAAAAAAAAAAGTAGCCCTCTCTAGTTTGCATTTTTGACTGAGGTGTTCTTTAAAATGTATATTCTAAGGCAGTAGAATATCCCAACCTTCCTAATGCCGTGGCCCTCTAATACAGTTCCTGTGGGTTGCGACCCACAGGTTGAGAACTGCTGTTCTAAGGCCTTGTCCACTATAACTCAGTGATCTGGGTGGAAAAGACCAGAACCCATTTTTATCAAGCCTCACAATAGCAGTGCTGAACCTAAAACATACCTTAGAAACATCTGGGATGCTTCTAAGTAACACTGTGCCATGCTGGCTCTACCTCCAGATAATCAACGGCACTGCAGAGGGTCTCTAACACTAGCACTAATTTTTTTTTGCAGTTTTTGGCTGGGGCTGGGTTTGAACTCACCACCTCTGGCATATGGGGTTGGTGCCCTACTCCTTTGAGCCACAGGTGCCGCCCACACTGGCACTATTTTTTAAACTTTCCTGTGTGTGAGCAAGATTAAGAACCACTGTACTAAAGTACCTCTGATGCAGGCAGTCCATGGACAAAATGCAAGAACAGGGGCTTAAAAGAGTATACCTAATGGGGTGGTGCCTGTGGCTCAGTGAGTAGGGCGCAAGCCCCATATACGGAGGGTGGTGGGTTCAAACCCAGCCCCGGCCAAACTGCAACAAAAAATAGCTGGGCACCTGTAGTTCCAGCTACTTAGCAGGCTGAGGCAAAAGAATCGCCTAAGCCCAGGAGTTGGAGGGTGCTACCAAGGGCGATAAAATGAGACTCTGTCGTGAGTAAAAAAAGAGTATACCTTAATGAGATCCTGCTGAACCTTTGACAAAGACTCCTATGCCCAAACTTGAGTCCTCTGAGTCCTTTTTGATGGGTTTCCCTTTCTATCCTTGTGAAATCCAGTTTGAGCAAGAATCCTACTAAGTCATTTAGAGAAAATCCCCCAGCTGACCACTCTTTTTTTTTTTTTTTCATCTGACCACTCTTGATGTCTTGTCACCCTGGCCCTCTTAGTCTTGATGTCTCCTCTTAGCAACTTTCCATCCACTGACCCACACCCTGCTCCTTCGCTGTGAATCCTCACTTGTCCTCAATGAAGTCAGACTTGAACCCAACCTCTCTCCCCCTGTGGAAGACCCCGTTGCAGTCGTCCCTATATTTGTCCCCACAGCCCCTTGAATAGTCTGCCCTACCATCTTCTTTTTTTTTTTGAGACAGAGCCTCAAGCTGTCGCCCTGGGTAGAGTGCCGTGGCATCACAGCTCACAGCAACCTCCAATTCCTGGGCTCAAGCAAGTCTCTCGCCTCCGCCTCCCAAGTAGCTGGGACCACAG
>CAUYON010032772.1:0-11250 GCA_963573935.1 Arctocebus calabarensis
GAGTACATTGGATACTTTTTCTTCTATTCTTGAGATACTTTGCTAAGAAGAATATGTTCCAGCTCCATCCATGTAAACATGAAAGAGGTAAAGTCTCCATCTTTTTTTAAGGCTTCATAGTATTCCATGGTATACATGTACTGCAATTTATTAATCCATTTGTGGGTCGATGGGCTTGGGCTTCTTCTATGACTTAGCAATTATGAACTGGACTGCAATAAACATTCTGGTACAGATGTCTTTGTTATAATGTGTTTTTGGTCTTCTGGGTATATACCTAGTAAAGGAATTATAGGATTGAATGGAAGGTCTATTTTTAGATCTCTAAGTACTCTCCAAACATCCTTCCAAAAAGAACGTATTAGTGTGCATTTCTACCAGCAGTATAGAAGTGTTCCCTTTTCTCTACATCCATGCCAACATCTCTGGTTTTGGGATTTTGTTATGTGGGCTAATCTTACTGGAGTTAGGTGATATCTCAAAGTAGTTTTGATTTGCATTTCTCTGGTGATTAAGGATAGTGAGCATTTTTTCATGTGTCTGTAGGCTGTGCACCTGTCTTCTTTAGAGAAGTTTCTCTTCAAGTCCTTTGCCCACCCTGAGATGGGATCACTTGTTCTTTTCTTGCTAATATGTTTGAGTTTTCTGTGCATTCTGGTTATTAAACCTTTGTCAGAGGCATAACCTGCAAATATACTCTCCCATTCTGAGGGCTGTCTGCTTGCTATACTTAAACTATGTTCTTGGCTGTACAGAAGCTTTTTAATTTGATCAGGTCCCAGAAGTGTATCTTTGATACTGCTTCAATTGCCTGGGGAGTCCTCCTCATAAAATATTCACCCAAGCCGATGCCTTCAAGAGTTTTCCCTGCACTTTATTCTAGAATTTTTATAGTTTCATGTCTTAAGTTTAAATCTTTAATCCAGTGTGAATCTATCTTAGTTAATGGTGAGAGGTGTGGGTCCAGTTTTGGTCTTCTACAGGTCTGCCAGCCAGTTCACACAGCACCATTTGTTAAATAGGGAGTCTTTTCCCCACTGAATGTTTTTAATTGGTTTGTCAAAGATCAAGTAACGGTAAGTAGCTGGATTCATCTCTTGGTTCTCTATTTTGTTCCAAACATCTACCTTTCTGTTTTTGTGCTAATACCATGCTGTTTTGATCACTATCAATTAATAGTACAGTCTCAGGTCTGGTAGCATGATTCCTCCTGCTTTGTTTTTATTTCTGAGTAATGTCTTGGCTATTTGAGGTTTTTCTGATTCCATATAAAATGAAATATTATTTCTTCAAGATCTTTAAAATATGACAATGGAGCTTTGTTAGGAATTGCATTAAAATTATATATTGCTTTGGGTAGTATAGACATTTTCACAATGTGGATTCTTCCCAGTCATGAGCATGGTATGTTTTTTCCATTTGTTGACATTTTAAGCTATTTCTTTTCTTAAATTTTCATAGTTCTCTTTATAGAGATCTTTCACATCCTTTGTTAGGTAAAATCCTAAATATTTCATCTTCTTTTGCACTACTGTGAAAGGAATAGAGTCCTAGACTTTTTTCGGTTTGGCTATTGTTGGCATATTTAAAGGCTACAGATTTATGGGTGTTGACTTTGTATCCTGAGACATTGCTGTATTTCTTGATCACTTGATTTTTCAGTTTTCTATAGAAAATGTCTGCCTTTCTTGTTCTATGGTCTTTGAGGTTTTTCCAGACTCTATTAATAAACATGAGGATAGAAAGCACTGGCATCATAGAAAAATTGTCTAGGAAAATGGTAGACTGTGTCAAAACTCCATCAAATTCCTAATTACAAATTCTATTAAAATTAATTAAAAAATGTTGCTAAAGAATTTTCAGCAGTACATCAGAAATTAGTCACTGGGGCAACTTAAGGAGAATGCATTGAACTGGAAAAAAATCAATGTGAGTTTCCCAAAAAAGTTTCAAGAAAGACCAATGAATCTTCAGAAAACTTTGTTTTAATTAATCATGAAAAAGAATAACCACCAGGAACCATATATAGAATTCAGAAAATGGTTGGAGCCATTCTTCAAGGAAGTAGCCACTACAATCTTTCAAAAACAATAGAATAAAGCATGAAAGTGAGGATCCTGAAAATATTAAGTTGCATAAAGCATGGATGGCACTTACATCAGAAGAAAAAGACTTGAGCAATATATCCAGAATTTTAGGAAATTAAATTAAGAAATGAAACATTTCAGGAGGGCAGATCTGGAGAATAGAGCTCAGCATTGCAATGTCTGAATCATTGTACTTCTTGAATGAGCTAAACAAATTAAAGGCATTAAATCAATAGTTAAAGATATGGTAATACATTTTTCCAGGACCAATAAGTGATTAGACTTGAGATAGAGAATAGTTATATGGTATAACAGAATAATTATGAACATTTGAGAAGCAACTTTTATAAAATAATTATCTCACTCATACATAGTACATCTTATCATTTGATTTTTACAAGAGTGTGAGATGGACATAGATTATCATTCTCTCATCTTAATGATAGAAATTAACCTCCAAGAGGCTAAGTGATTTGCCCAAGGGATGTATGCATACAACTAGTAAGAGAAGAGCCCAAGTTCAAGTTCAGCTTTCGGTCTTCAAAGTAGGAGGTCTAACACATATTTTAAACAATAATAATACATCTGCAATAACATGCAAAAAAGAGAAGGTCACTATTATTTTATTTATTTATTTATTTTGAGACAGAGTCTCATTACATTGCCCCAGATAGAGTGCTGTATGGCATCACAGCTCACAGCAACCTCAAACTCTTGGGCTTAAGTGATTCTCTTGCTTCAACCTCCCAAGTAGCTGCGGCTACAGACACCCACCACAACACCTGGCTATTTTTTTGTTGTAGTTGTCGTTCTTGTTTGGCAGGCCTGGGCTGGGTTTGAACCGCCAACCCTGGTGTATGGGTGTATGTGGCTAACCACTAGTGCCTAGCCACTAAGCTACAGGCACTGAGCCAAGAAGATCATTATTAGAAGAATATAAATTGGAAATATTATTGCCTTTGTAGTAGCATAAAAAGAACTTGTTGGATATGGAACAATGTTACCAAGGATGACAGATAGGAAAGAGATGATACAGATAGAGAGAGAAAGAGAGAGGGAGAGAGAATGTGTTCACCTCATTCTTGACCTTGCCAAACTGCCTTGCAGGTAGCAGCAATGATCTGTAAGCTCTTCAGGGTCCTAGAAATATAACCACTTACCCACTTACTTTGTTCCGATTGGCTCTGAGTACTGCTTCTGGCAGAAGTCTGCATTAAACACAAACACCTGGATAAGGCATTCACTTGAGTTATCTCTTACAGAAATATATAGGTGAGAACATTATGAGGAAGCATTTTTTTGTTGGTAAGCACAATTGTTACATTCAATGAAACACAAGTAAGATGTGCCTTCATACCTGTATAGGGCATTCTAAACTGCTCTGACCTTTCTAAGAGAATTATTTGTTTAAATGTGATATGAACCATTTCTTAGACTCAGTACTACCACTGCAGAAAATTATCCTAAAGCAATAATTCAAAGAAGAAAAAGTTCTAGATGGTTATACTGATATTTTTTATAATTGTGAAAACTTGGAATAAAAACTTGAGAATTAGGTTTTAGCCCAAGTGAATATTATGTAGGGATTAAAATAATGAAAATGAAATGTATGTTTGAAATTAGCAATAGAAGTGTTAACTTTTACAAAGCTATGATTAAACAATGAAAAATGTGTGCCTGTAGATAAAAATTGGAATGCAATTTAGAAAAATGTCATGAGTGTATTTAGGGTGGTAGGACTGATGCTGAATTTTAAAAATTTCTTTCAATATTTTAAGATTTACAAATGGTTGAGAAATTGCCAGTGCCACTGTGGACACATAGGCAATCTCATAGAGAATCGAGATTCATGGACTATATCTGGAAGGATAAGAAGCTGCTGTAGTCACTGCCTTTGAATTGGGAAAACCAGGACTGGCAGGCCTGGGGAAGAAGGCTAACAGTGATTTCACTTCACCCTATATGCTAAGCTTATTAATACTTTTTGAAGTTTGTATCCTGAGCACATGACTCTAGCGAAAACATGATGTCTGGGTGTAATAAATATACGCTAACTGTGTTACTGACCTGAAAATTGGCCCACTTGGCCCTATGATGGGACAGAATAGTTGAAATCAGTATGATCTTGGAAAATCTAGAACATTTAGTAACTGCTACATAAATGGAAGGGTGGAGAGTGAAGATAACACCAAGGCTAAAAGAAGAACAATAGTTGCACAAAAGAAAATGGATGGAAGAAGCCCAAATGCCCATGGACCCAGGAATGGATTAATAAATTGTGGTACATGTATACCATGGAATATTATGCAGCCTTAAAGAAAGATGGAGACTTTACCTCTTTCATGTTTTACATGGATGGAGCTGGAACATATTCTTCTTAGCAAAGTATCTCAAGAATGGAGGAAAAAATATCCAATGTACTCAGCCCTAGTATGAAACTAATTTATAGCTTTCATATGAAGGCTATAACCCAATTATAGCACAAGAATATGGGCAAAAGGGCAAGGGAGGGGAGGATGGGTGGAGGAAGGGCAATTGGTCGGGTCACACCCACAGTACATCTTAGAAGGGTACAGGTGAAACTAAATGCAGAATACAAATGTTTATGTTATTGTTATACAATAACTAAGAAAATGCCATGAAGGCTATGTTAAACAGTTTGATGAAAATATTTCAGATTGTGTATGAAACCAGCACATGTACCCCATGATTGCATTAATGTACACAACTATGATTTAATAAAAAAATATGAAAAAAAGTGAGAAAAAAAAGAAAATGGATGAAGGTGAAGGAAAGGTGAGTTTATGGTACCTAGTTAAGGTGATGGCAAAGCTACTAAAAATTAAAGGAAAACAGGAAGAGGACCAATGACCAAAGTGTTTAAGTTTAGAACACTACAAAGTATCTAGTGGATATAAATAACTTTTTCCTCTTAAAAATTTTGCCTACAAGCAAGGCTTGGGCTAGCTATTTCTCTGCCCCGTGGTTCTATGTGGTTCTTGCAAAACCAGTACGTGACAACATCAACTAAGGGTATAGATCTTGGAGGTGAATCAAAACAAAGCCTACAGCAAGAAAAACCGTAATATGGTTTTCTTTTAGCATCATTGAATAAGTGCTTCTGACCTGATGCTGTTCTACCTTTGCCTATTACTAAATACACTAATCAGATTTATGTTTTCCAGAAATGTCACCAAGCCACACTCAATAAAGATGGTTCCAGTCCATGAACACCTGTATCACTCTCCTCTGGAAAAACCCCAACTTCCCCCTTCTATCATTGCCCGATTCAACAGGAAGCAGTTAGATCAAGTCTTTGCCCCTTTTCCCTAACAGCAGTTGGAGTTTCTACTCAGAGAGGGAGAATTGATGCAGGACAATTGGTGCCCTAGCCAGCTCAGCTGGGCTGGCGGACCTGCTGCCTCATCCTTGGCAGTGTCGGTGATGTGGCAACCACCTGAAGAGCCAGCAGGCTGGATGACAGGGTCACCAGAATATGAGATTGCTCCCATGAGCCTCCCCAGCTTTTGGGGCCTGGGGCTGGGTTTGAACCTGCCACCTCTGGCATATGTGGCCTGCTCCCTACTCCTTTGAGCTACAGACACCACCCAACTGCTTTAACTTTTCAAAAGAACCTTAGAAAATGTAAATGACCACTGGCTTTTCTGTTCCTAAGTGCTTACCTATGAGGGGAAAATAAGCACATGCTCTTTCATTGATAGCAACAGAAAAGACTTCCTGGAAGTTTAAGCTTATATATATATATAGATATATATATAAAATATATAGTACTTTCTACAGTGTATATTGCTTTTTAATATTTCAAAAGAGAACACTTAGGATCATTTCATTTTTAATTATAAAGCTTTTCCTTCAATCTAATATTAATAAAGGTTTTAGATTTATCTCAATGATTCAAAAGACTACTGAATTTCACCATTAACTGTTTCAAGGTAGAATACTTGGGTACAAATGGGAAATGGGCAAAATGTATCTTGTAATAATACAGGTAAATAACACAGAATGGTAGGTTATTATTTTATTTTGTCATCAATGGTTAACATAGACAATTTAAAGCATAAAACTATCAGAATATTTTAGTTCTGTAAAACTTAAATAATTTAGATGATTTGGTTTCAATGATTATAATACTTAGGTCTGCTAAGGAAATGTTTGCAGATTTTCATGAGATAATGTGTCTTGCAGCCTTCACAGCTGCAAGGACTGTGCCTAAAAGCAATGCTTGCACTTTTTGTGAAATAAGACTTGGAGTCATTATATGGTAGTAAAAAATATATCAGTTCTGGGCGGCTCCTATGGCTCAGCGAGTAGGGCGCCGGCCCCATATACGGAAGGTGGCGGGTTCAAGCCCAGCCTCGGCCGAACTACAAAACAAAAAAATAGCAGGGCGCTGTGGCGGGCGCCTGTAGTCCCAGCTACTGGGGAGGCTGAGGCAAGAGAATCGCTTAAGCCCAAGAGCTGGAGGTTGCTGTGAGCAGTGTGACGCCATGGCACTCTACCCAGGGCAATAAAGTGAGACTCTGTCTCTACAAAAAAATATTTATATATCAGTTCTGATCCTCTGGGTTTCTCTTTAGTTTCTGTGTATGCCAACTTGTGACATTGTACAGAATTCTAGAAATAACATAAAATAAACATATAGAAATAATTAAAAAGAAACATAAAAATCCTCCATCAATGTTTTTGTGAGATGTGAGATATAATAAATATTTAAAAGTTAAAAAACAAACAAACAAAAAAAAGAAATAAAGAATATTTTATAATGGTCAAATAGTCTATTTACAAAATACCCCAATCTTTCATGTAACTAATAATAAAATATACATTATATATATAATATAAAATATGAACAAGCATTAGACAACTTGACAAAATTAAAAGGAGAGCTAGACAAAGTTGTAGTTACAGTGGATTTGTTTTAATTTCAGAATATTTCGGGAGTACAAATGTTTTGGTTATATAAATGGGGGTTTTGTGCAATTTGAGTCAAAGTTCTGAGCATACCCAACACTAAGGTAGTGTGCATTGTGGAGTGGAGTTACCCCTCCTTTCCTGCCCCTCACACCTGCTTGCTTTCTGTTGAGTTTTAAAACAAAATGTACACATAGTTATTGATCATTTAGTTCTAATTTAATAGTAGATGTGGTACTTATTTTTCTATTCTTGTGATACTTCAAGGTGTGAAAGAATACTCTCCTGTTCCATCCAAGTTTTACAAAATGTGTTAGATCACTACACATACACATTTTATGAATCCACTCATGTAGTGCTGGGCATTTGGGTTGATTCCACATCCTGGTGATCGTCAATGGTGCTGCAATTAAACATTCGATTGAATGTGTCTTTTCAATAAAATGACTTTCTTTTTTCCTTTAGGTAAACATCCAATAGTGAGATTACTGGATCAAATGGCTAGTCAACTATTGTTTCTTTGACATAGCTCCATACACCCTTTCATAAAAGTTATACTAGTTTGCAGTTCCACGGACAGTGTGTGTAAGGTCCTTTTTCTCTGCATCCACACCAGCATCCATTGTGCAGGGACTTTTGATGAAAGCAATTCTCACTGGAATTAGGTAATATCTGATGTGATTTTGATTTGCATTTCCCTGATGATCACACATGATGAGCATTTTTCAATGCCATTGGTCTATCTTCCTTTGAAAAAATTCTGTTCATGTCATTTGCCCACTTTAAAAAGTTTTTTTTATTAAATCATAGCTGTGTACATTAATGCAATTATGGTGTACAATGTGATGGTTTTATATACAATTTTAAATACTTACATCAAACTGGTTAACATAGCCTTCACCACATTTTCTTATTTATCGTGTTAAGACATTTATATTCTACACTTAGCAGATTTAACATGTACCCTTGTAAAATGCACCATTGGTGTGGTCCCACCAATTGCCCTCCCTCCATCCATCCTCCCTGCTAAAGGGCCCCCTCCTCTTTCCCCTTCATCTTGGGCTGTAGTTGGGTTATAGCTTTCATATGGAAGTCTGGATGTTTATAAATAGGTTTCATAGTAGGGCTGAGTACATTGAATACTTTTTCTCCGATTCTTGAGATACTTTGCTAAGAAGAATATGTTCTAGCTCAATCCATGTAAGCATAAAAGAGGTAAAGTCTCTATCTTTTTAGGGCTGCATAATATTCCATAGTATTAGTATAGTGATATTTCACATATACCATAATTTATTAATCCATTTGTGGATTGACGGGCACTGGGCTTCTTCCATGACTTAGCAATTATGAATTGGGCTGCGGTAAACATTTTGGTGCAAATATCTTTGTTGTAAAGTGATTTTTGGTCTTCTGGATATATACCTAATAGAGAAATTGCAGGATTGAATGGCAGGTCTATTTTTAAATACCTAACTGATCTCCAAACGTCTTTCCAAAAGGAATGTATTAGTTTGCATTCCCACCAGCAGTGCAGAAGTGTTCCCTTTTCTCCACATCCACGCCAACATCTCTGGTTTGGGGATTTTGTAATGTGAGCTAATCTTACTGGAGTTAGATGATATCTCAAAGTAGTTTTGATTTGCATTTCTAATGGGGTTGGTTGATTTTTTGGTTGCTGATTTGTGTGAGTTCTTTATAGATCTGGTTATCAGCCCTTTATCAGATGTATAGCATGGAAATATTTTCTCCCCTGTGTATATTGTCTTTTTGTTCTATTAATTGTTTCCTTGGCTGATTTCCTTCCCATTTGTTAATTATTGTTGTTGCCGTGATTGTCTTTGGGGTCTTCTGCATAATTTTTTGTCATGCCAAAGTGTATAAGTTTCCCAACATATTATTTTACAATTTTTGTAGTTGCATGCCTTAAGTTTGAGTCTGTTATCCATTGTGAATTCAAGTCTATAAGTGGTGAGAGTTGTGGATCATGTTTCAATTTTCTACCTGTGGCTACTCAATTTTCCTAGCATAATTTATTGAATAGGGTTTCTTCTCCCCATTGTAGGTTATTGTCTGCTTTTTCAAAGATCATATTGGGCAATATGAGGATGGTTTTTATATCTGGATTTCATGTTTTGATCCACTGGTCTATGTCCTTGCTCTTGTCCTATTATCCTGCTATTTTGGTTAATATGGCCTGAACTCTGACAAAGTACTTGATGTCTCCTAATTTTACCATTTCCTTAAGGCTTCCTTGGATATTTGGGCTCTTTTCTGGTTCCATATGAAATACAGAATTATTTTTTCTAGATGTGAAAATGACATTGGTATTTTAATGGGGATTGGATTGAATCTTTAGATCACGTTTGGGTAGTGTAGACATTTAACAATGTTGAAAATTCTGCCAATCAATGAGCATGATATATTTTCCTTTCTTTTACATCTTCTGTGACTTTCTTCACCAGTAACTCATAGTTCTCCCTGTAGGGTCTTTCACTCTTTAGGTAAAGGTATTCCTAGGTATTTTACCTTCTTGTTGCTATTGTAAAAGTTTTGAGTCTTTGATTTATTATTTGGCTCTACCAGTGTTGGTATATAGAAATGATATTGATTTGTGTACAACAGTTGTTTAACCTGAGACTCTTCTGAATTTATTTAGCAATGCCAGTAGTCTCTTGGCAGAGTCTTTGAGGCTTTCCAGATATAAGATTATATTGTCAGTAAATAGTGAAAATTTGACCTCTTCTTTCAGATTTATACATTCTCGATTTCCTTTGCCTGACTTATGGCTCTGGTTAGGATGTCCAGCACTGTGTTAAATACCTGTGGTAATAATGCACAACCTTGTCTAGTTCACAACCCAAGGAGAATTGCTTTTAATTTTTCCCCATTTAGTATAATGTTACCTATGTAACTGTTCTATGTGGCTTTTGAAATTTTGAGGTGTGTTCTATCTGTACCTATTTTTTAAGAGTTCTTATCATAAAAGGATGCAGAATTTTGTCAAGTGCTTTCTCTGCATCTATTTTGATGATTGCATTATCTTTCTTTTCTTTTTTTTATTTTTGAAAATTATATATTTGTAAAGGGTTAATATCCAGCATAAAGAATTCTTACAACTCAAAAAAAATTTAAAAAAGCAAATAATCCCATTAAAAAACTCAGATATACAAAGATTTCATATGCTTAATAAGCATATAAAAAGATGCTTTACATCATTAGCAAAATAAAAACTCAAAATGAAACTCTAACTTATATACAGAAAGATAGCTGCTGTCCAAAAAAAATCCAGAAAAACAAAAATCAACATGAGAAAATGAAAATTTGTGATAAAGTGTATAGATTGGAACTTTTGTGCAGTTAAAAAGGTGTCAGTAGAGGGTGGTGCCTGTGGCTCATGGAGTAAGGTACCGGCCCCATATACCAGAGGTGGCAGGTTCAAACCCGGCCCTGGTCAAAAACTGGAAGAAAAAAAAAGGTGCCAGTATGATGGAAAACAGTTCCTCAAAAGATCAAAAATATAAATACTATATAATCAACCATCGCCTTTTCTAGGAGGGAAAAGAACTGAAAGCAGGGTTTTAAATAGATACTTGTACACTCACCTTCATAGCAGCATTATTTCCAATAGCCAAAAGATGGAAGTAATCCAAGTGTCCATAGACAGATGAATGGATAAAGAAATGTGGAATTTATGTACTACAGAAAATTATTTCACCTAAAAAGAAATTTCTGATAGATGCTATGACATGAACAAACCTTGAGGACATTATCCTAAGTAAAATAAGCCAATCTTAAAAGTACAAACACTGCATGAATCCACTTATATGAGGTACTAATCCGTGTAGAATTCAAAATACAAAGTGTAGAATTGTAGTTGCCAGGAAAAGGAAGAATGAAAGAAGTGTCATTTACTGGCTACAGAGTTTCACTTTTGCAAGTTGAGTTTTAAAATTTAAAGTTGCATAAATATGTGAATTTATATAACATCAGTGAAATATCCAATTTAAATTGTCAGTGGCAATGTTTCTCCATTGTGAAATCTCTGATATTAAATGGGGCTTGTGTTGTGTCTAAAGAACTCTCCACGTTGAGGGAACACATGAGCCTCTCTTCACTGTGGATTTTCTGGTGATGATTCAGGCGAGACTTTCAAATGAAGGCTTTCTGACACTCACTGCACTCATAAGGTCTTTCTCCACTGAATTTTCTGGTGCTCAACAAGTATATGTTT
>CAUYON010032773.1:0-18039 GCA_963573935.1 Arctocebus calabarensis
GCCTCCCAAGTAGCTGGGACCACGCCTGGCTATTTTTGTTTGGGTTGCAGCCGTCATTGTTGTTGGCAGGCCCAGGCTGGATTCGAACCCGCCAGCTCAGGTTTACATGGCTGGCGCCTTAGCCCACTGAGCCACAGGCGCTGAGCCCTAGGGTCCAATTCTTAACCTACTGAATCAGATTTGGGAATGGTAAGGCTCAGGACTCTGAACTCTAAGAGTCTCACCTTTTGATCCTATTTAGATAAAATAACCTAATAAATAGGATGAAAGAATATGGCAGAGGAGGAACCACTCATAGGAGATTTAGAAAATCACATTTGCAATGAGGGCAGTTTTCATAGAGCCAGTTATGAAAGGAGACAGTCCAGTCTCACAATGGCAGAGGCTCCTGAAAGAAGGACAGGGTTTATGTTGAATGTGCTTCCTGCCAGGAATCAGCTCTGGTGTCATCCAGTTCTTCAACAGCATTTTCTGAACACTTACATATATAAATTTACTGAACACCTATATATAAAAATTTCAAGCCAAAACATGGTAAAGAGATTCTATTAGGTCATTTAATATTGATAACAATGGTACACAGTTGTTATGTTTTTTATGCAAATAGCATATATTGTCAGTAATAGAAACATCAGCAGAAAGACAACAGTGAGACATTTTGACATGTCACCATCAACCTAGACACCATCAAGTAGACAAAACTAAATGTTAGAGAATTTTAATAATGTGACCAATAAGTTGGAGGTAATAGATGTATAAACCTGTATAATCTAAAAGAGACAATCTCTGGATGCCCTCAAATATTGATGGTGTGTATAAACAGGCACAATTTTTCCACAGGGCAATTTGGTAATACGTACCCAAAGTCTTTGAAATGTGAATCTTCTTTAATCCTGAAATTTTATACCTGGGAATTTATACTAGAGACAAAGATGTGTGTATAAAGATGGTGACTGAAGCATGTCCAAGATTAGGGAATTTGTTCAATAAATCAGTGCCCTTTGGTACAGGCACACCTCATTTTATTGCAATTCATTTTATTGTGCTTCCCAGACACTGCATTTTCAACAAATTGAAGGTATCTGGAAACTTCATGGAGCAAGTTTTCCCAACAGCATGTGCTAATTTTCTGTTCCTTGAACATTTTGGTAATTCTCACAATATTTCAGACATTATTATTATTATTATATCTGTTATAGTGGTCTGTGGCACATGACCTTTGATGTCACTATTATAATTGCTTGAGGGCGCCACAAACCACATCCATATAAGACAGTGAACTTACTCACTAAATGTTGTCTATGTTCTGACTGTGCTATGGACCAGCCCAGGGTAGAGAACCTGCAGCCTTAAGGCAATATGTGGGCTTCTACGTTCTTAAGTGTGGCCTTTTAACTGAACCTCAATTTTACCGAACAAATACTCTTATTTTTATTAATACATTTCTGTTTGTCTTTCATATTTTTATTTTTAAATTGAACATATTTCAAATGCGAAGAATGATATAAGTTTTAATGAAATGATCTTCCCAGATTGACTGACTCAATGAGAATATTAGTAAGCCTTAAGGGCTGAACAGACGGCTGTGACACTCATGATTTAGTTCTAACTTCCCCTATCTGACTGGCACCACTACCACATGAGGCTGGTTGGCGAGAGTTTCTGGAGGTTGGGCATGCCAATCTCTTATCAGCTTTTGACAATGGTGCACTGTTTGAAGTGGAATTTGTGAATAGTTGCACAGGTCAACAGTATTTGAAGATCAAGAGGATGCTGAAAGAAGAAAATGGATTTTTAAAATTTCAAAAATTATGTTGGAATTTGCAATATTATCTTGTTTCTGCTAAAGATAAGATGACTTGCTTTCTTTGTGATGCTGCAATAGCAAATTAAAGAAATTCAATGTTCATTGTAACACTCATAAGGACCATGAATATTTTAAATTAGAAGGAGAGGTGTGAAAGGTTATATTGCAAAAATTAAAAGATGAAAAGCAAAAGCAAAGCAATTCTTTCAAGCAGCAATAAGACCTGGAAATAACACCACTGAAACAATTTATAAAATAGCGTATCTACTTGGGAAAAAAACAAAGCCATTCAGTGATGTCGAAACTGTGAAAGAATGCATCAGTGAAGCTGTATGATGCTTAAACCCCAATAGCATCTCGAAGTACAAACAAATGCCTCTTTCAAGAAGAACCATAATTGATTGGTAGCATAAATTAGCTTTCAAATTAATAGAACAACTTCATGTAATACTTCAAAATACAGAGAGTGCCAAAATATACAGATTTTAAGAAAGAAATACAGAGAGTGCCAAAATATACAGATTTTAAGAAAGAAATATACTATATTAAAATTGTAATACTCAAGTCACATTTGACTTCTGCAATTATAAGAGATGCAATATACAATATGCAATGTAACAAATGTTTTTGGTATGTATTGAGTATTATAATTTCAATGCAGTTTTTTTTCATTTCTTAAAATGTGTATAATTTTTGTGGCATTATCTAGATATATTATTCAATCACTTCGGATGAATCAACTTTGGATAATTCTGACTCAGTACAGATTTTATACTTCATTCAAGTCATAACAGAAGATTTTCTTTGCTATGACGAGTTACTTGTTTTGGGCACTCTGGGGAACAGAATACAATAGGTATCTTTAACAACTTTCAAGTTGAAGTTGGACTGAATTTGAATTTGATAAATTTAGTGAGTGTGTGCACAGACAGTGCACCTTCTATGACAGTAAAATATGAAGGATTTATTGCACAGATCCAGATGCTCTTATTTCCTAGCATTCTATCTTTCATCAGCAAAATCTCTGAGCTAAAGCTATAATTTTAAGTGACACTTTGTAACAAGTTGTAAGTTTTGTTAACAACTGTATCCTCGTGCAAATGCAACATGGTATCATCAGTTTTGTGAGATGCTTTAGCTGAAGTTGAAAGCTGAGGTATTCAGTGTAGATTTGTTGTATCATCCTAAGTTGGCTATTGCGGAGACAAGTATTAGCCAAAATTTTATTTCTGTGAGAACAGATAGTTACATTTTATGAAGAACAGAATGACCAATGTGAATTATTGAAAGAAGATTTCTATATGTCGCATTTCTATGTGATATCATGTCAAATAAAAATGACTTGACTATTTCTTTGCAAAGTAAAACTAAATCTATACATGATATGTGGCAAAAAATCCAAGCTGTTTGAAAAATGCTGTCGTTTTTCGGAATAATTCTTCAAACGTAAATTTCAGATAAACATTCAGTTAGCAAAGGTCATTGATGAGCAGGATGATATATGCGAATCATTCGAAGAATATGCAGCTGTTATTGACCTATTAATTGGAAAGTATAATGAAAGTTTCATTGACTTGGAGAATCATGACATAACACTCAAGTTAGCACTTCAGCCTCACCTAGTTGATATCACCAAGGCACCTAAAGAACTACAGATGGAATTGACTGAGTTCTCAGTAGATGACATTTTAAAGTCATTGTTTGATGCTAAGGAAGAGGCAATTGAAATATGGAAAACTTCAATAAAATACCCACACCTTCTGCAACATGCCTGAAAAAGGCTTTCTTGTTTTTCAATCACTTATTGCTGAGAATCTACATTCTCTTACCTAACCCAATTCAAGACACCCTTAAAGTCACAAATGACTGATACCTATCTAGAGGATCCACTGAAACTGCTGACTTCCACGCTGCAAGCACATGTTAAAATGCTTCTCAACAAAAAGCAGACACAATAAAATCATTAAAAGGTTAGTTAACCTTAAAATTGAATAGTTCTTATTTTTTAATTATTAAGTACATAGTAATTAGATATCTACAAAGTAATGTATATTTTTAAAATATATCTAATTGAAGTTTCTTGAATGTGGCCTTATTTGATTGCAGGTAAATTAATACCAACATGGAAAGATTCCCCATCCTGGACCAGCCATCCTCCCATCTCTCGCCCTCTATTCTGAGAGACAAAAAAATATTGAAAGTAGTCCACTAATAACCCTACAATGGCCTCTAAGTGCTTGAGAAAAAGGGAGAACTGCATGTCTCTCATTTTAAATCAAAAGCAAAAAATAAGTCAGCTTAGTGAGGGAGGCATGAGGGAAGCTAAGACAGGCTGATTACTTGAGTACTTATACTGAATAGCTAACCAAGTTGTGGATGCAAAGGACAGTTCTTCTCCACTGAACAATAAATGGTAAGAAAGTAAAATAGTCTAATTGCTGATATGGAGAAAGTTTTAGAGGTTTGAACAGAAGATAAAACAAGCCACACAACATTTTCTAAATAAAGCCTCATACAGAAAAAGACCCTAACTCTCATCAATTCTATAACCTGAGAGAGGTCAAGACTGTGTAGAAGAAAAGTATGAAGCTAGAAGAAATTGTTTCATGATGTTTAGGGAAAAAAGCCATCTCTCTAACATAAAAATGCAAGGTGCAGCTATAAGTAAGTGTAAATGTAGAAGCTGCAGCAAGTTCCCTAGAATATCTAGCTAAGATCATTATGAAGGTAGCTACATTAAACAATAGATTTTCAATATAGATAAAACAGCCTTCTATTGCCAGTAGATGCAATCTAGGTCTTTCATAGGTGGAGAAGAATCAACTCCTGCCTTTATAATGTCAAAGAACAGGCTGACTTTCTTGTTAGGGGCTGATCCAGCTGGTGGCTTTAAATTGAAGCTAGCTTATTTGAAAAGCTAGGTCCCTTCATAGATATGCTCAATATGCTCTGCTTGTAAATGGAAGAACAAAGCCTGAATGATAGTACATATATGTTTTGGACATGCTTTACTGAATATTTTAAGCCTACTATTGAGACCTACTGATCAGGAAAATAAAAAGATTTATTTAAAAATATTACTGTTAAAAAAAAATATTACTGTTCATTGACAATGCATTTGGTCACCCAAGAGCTCTGATGGAGATGTATAAGGAGATTTATATATATATATATATATATATATTTTTTTTTTTTTTTTGCAGTTTTTGGCCGGGGCTGGGTTTGAATCCGCCACCTCCAGCATATGGGGCCAGCGCCCTACTCCTTTGAGCCACAGGTGCCACCCTAATGTTGGTTTTATGTCTGCTAACAAAACATCCATTCTGTTGTCCATAGGTCAAGAAGTAATTTTGACTTTCAAGTCTTATTATTTAAGAATATATTTCTTAAGAACTGTCATAAATAGTGATGAATCTGGGCAATGTAAGTTGAAAATCTTCTGGAAAGGATTCATCAGCCTAGATACCATTATAAACATTTGTAATTCGTGGGGAGATTTGAAAAATATCAACGTTAGTAGGAATTGGAAGAAGTTGATTCTGACCTTCAGAATGACTTTGAGAAGTTCAAGATATCAATAGAGGAAGCAAGATAGCTATGGTGGAAATAGCAGAGAGCGAGAATTAAAATGTGGAGCCTGAAGATGTGGCTGAATTGGTACAATCTCATGATAAAACTTGAACAGATGAGCAATTGTTTCTTAAAGATGAGCAAAGAAAATAGTTTCTTGAGATGAAATCTGGTGAAGATGAACATTGTTGAAATGACAACAAAGGATTTAGACTATTTCATATACAGTACTTGAAGAAGCATTGTCTTAGAGAAAATTTACTCCAATTTTAAAATTTCTACTGTAGGTAAAATGCTATCAAACAGAGATGCTACAGAGAAGTCTGTCGTGAAGGACAGAGTCCTTTAATGCAACAAATTTCATTGTTGTCTCATTTTTTAAGAAATTGTCACAGCCAACCCAACCTTCAGCAGCTATCAATCTGTTTTGTTTGTTTTTTTTGAGACAGAGCCTCAAGCTGTTGCCCTGAGTAGAGTGCTGTGGCATCACAGCTCACAGCATCCTCCAACTCCTGAGCTCAAGCAATTTTCCTGCCTCCGCCTCCCAAGTAGCTGGGACTACAGGCACCTGCCACAACACCCAGCTGTTTTATTGGTTGCAGCCGTCATTGTTGTTTGGTGAGTGGGCCTGGGCTGGATTAGAACCCCCAGCTCAGGTGTATGTGGCTGGTGCCTTAGCTGCCTGAGCCACAGGCACCGAGCCAGCAGCTACCACTCTGATCAGTCAGCAGCTACCCACATGGAGGCAGAACCCTCTACTCAATAACTGAGTTTATTGCAAAGAAAGTGGATATGAGGGTACCTCTGCAAAGAAAGTGGGTCTAAATGTGATGACTCACTGAAGGCTCAGGTGAATGTTAGTTTTTGTTAGCAATAAAATATATTAAAATTAAAGCGTATATGTTACTTTTTAGACATAATGCTATTTCACACTTTAATAGACTACAGCACGGGTTCTCAACCTTCTTAATGCTGTGATATATTTTCATTGTTACAAAGGGGTCATGGCCCACAGGCTGGGAACCGCTGGACTACAGTATAGCAGTATGCTGTAAACATAACTTCTATATGCACCAGGAACAAAAAAATTGTGCATATTGTTGCTCGCTTTCTTATGACATTCACATTAGTGCAGTGGTCTGGAACTGAACACTCAGTATCCCCAACCTTGTTCTCCAACCTTGCTTTGATTACTGTGTCCTTAGCTGTGCAGAAGCTTTTCAGTTTAATTAAGTCCCATTTATTTATTTTTATTATTGTTGCAATTGCCACAGAAGTGTTCTTCATAAAATCTTTCCTTGGGCCAATGTCCTCAAGAGTTTTTCCCACACTTTCATCTGGGATTTTTAGCATTTTATGCCTTAGATTTAAATCTTTTATTCACCTTGAGTCAACTTTTGTAAGTGGTGAAAGGTGCAGGTTCAGTTTCAGTCTTTTACGTGTGGTTATCCAGTCCTCCCACCACCATGTATTGAATAGTGGTTCTTTCCCCCAGTGTGTGCTTTTGTTTGGTTTGTCAAAGATAAGATGGCTATAAGGTACTGGTTTCATTTCTCTGGTTTTTCTTTTATCAAAACAATTATTTTTTTCCAGAAGAAACTGCAAAGCATAATTGTGAAATTCTGGCTGAATCAGGAGAGCAGCCTCCCAGAACCTTACCCATTCCCTGTCAAGCAAGGTGGGGACCTCCAGGTGTCTGCAGTGCCCCATGACCTGCAGGGGTGCTCAGGGATCTGGTGGGCTCTGGTGATGGAAATGTACATCTCGAAATCTTGCCCTGAGGGTGGCCAGATGGGAGGATCTGATGGAACCCTTAGATATCAGGTATTCGGCTGTAAGTCAAGATCATATATGTTCCTCCAGTCACTGGCATTATATAGACCTACCTTGAAACCAGATATAATAGGGGTAAAGGAGGATCGGGGAGAAAAATACCAAATATAACTGAGTTTATTGCAAAGAAAGTAGACCAAGGGGAATGAAATGTTAAGAAACATGTATTGGTAAAATCAGAATGGTAGTTAACCTCTAGGGGAGAGGAAAATTTATATCAGGAAGGATGCAGGGGGCTTCAAATGCACTGATAATACTTTACATCTTATGAGTAGGATAGATGGTAGGTATCTCTTTGTGTGCCTAAAGAATTCAACAGCACATTTTTAAAAAGACAAGTGTTACTCTGCAGGGCTGAAGAGATAAGCTGTATAGGACTGTCACATCTTAAACTCAAGAGATAGATGTAAGAAGGATGGAGAGATTTCTTTTTAGTGCTTTTAAAAAATTATTTTTCATGTAAAATGAAACAAAACTTTAAAACAAAATCCAATAAAAGTAACAAAAGGGAGATGAATGATGATGAGGCCATCTGTAAACATCAGCAGAGGTTGGCTGAAATTGGAGAATGGACCTTTTTGTAAATGACAGGTTTGAAGTTTTCTGTCCCTAGACAGTGAGGCAGCAGCTCTCCCTAACACCAAGAACTCTGGTCTAGGCTCGGTGGTAAACGAAATCTCAAATTTTTCTGCTCCCACAATGTCTGTGGGGGAGGGGGAGCAGTAAGTTGAGAGGGCCTAGAGGCTCTAAAATAAATAAGTGGATGAATGTTTGATTGCCATCCTTCACTTCTGATGTGGAAGACAGATCAATCCTTTTAGTATCCCCTAGCCACCCAATAACACCTTTACTCCACATCCTCATTCATAGTTGAGGCAGAGAAATGCAGTGAGGAACTAGGCGCTCCACTGGGTTCTGGCCAAAGCTGGTGAGAGTGAGCAAGTCTCCTGGAATATCACTAAGGGGATGCCCTTGTTCCACAGGGCACTGCTGCAGTCTCCCAGGCACACCCCACTCAAATTCACCGTTAAACATCAGGGACTGGGGGAAGAGTGATCGGGCCAACAGCAGAAGCGTATCAGCCAGTGTCAGGCAGTAACTGGACAAAGCCAGAGTTCCCTGTGTGGTCAATGTACAAGTCAGGAGAAAGGTGAACAGATGAACATTGGCTCTCTAAGTGCTGGAGCAAGGCAGAGATGGGTGACGGAGATAGGGTCATGTCCCAGAAAGAACACTTAATGGCACTGTTGATGGATCCTAGGTAATCACATGCATGGCTATAACCTTAGTCTATTTCTCTCAGAGTGTGTCTGATCAACACAGTGAGTTTAAGTCAGTGTCACACTGGAAGGAAGAAATATACTACCTTTACATGGAGCTTCAAAGAGGCCTTTGCTAAAATTATTATGAGATGAAGATTAGTGTATTCAATACTGTACTGACTCTGTGAATGAAGGAATTAAGAGGAATTAAAATGGCATGACTGAATAGAACTAAAATTAGGGGAAGAGCTAATTTACTCTATTTTACCCTATTTTTTACTAAAGAATGAAGTCTAAACATGTCATTTATGCTCAGTCGTGCTTCTTCATGATTGAAAGATGATTGTTCTCATTGGCTTATTTAATAGTTGTCTGACATCATTTAGTAAAATATAACCAACTGAATTGAAATTTTATTTACAGAGATTAATGGGGTCATGACCCCACACAACATTTTCTAGCCAAGATGCATGTTTGTTGACATAGTAAGAGCTTCCAATACACACCGCCAACGGGGACTATATCTCTCCTGTTATGTCTTTAAGAAATAGTATTTTGGATCATTGATATTAATGCCCTTCTAGGATAGCAGCATTTTATGAAGATAATGCCAAAATGAGATTTTTTATTTTTCAGGCTTGTTGTTGAAGAAGTAAGAAACTGGACGGTTTTCAGCATCAGGATTTGGTTGTAAACAGATCAAACTCCAGAAGGTAATGGATGCAAGTAAAAGAAGACACCTACATTCAGGACATCTCATGGGAAGGGACATTCCTGGGGCTGTATAGGACATCTGTAGAAATTCCACCAGGCTAAAGAAGACTCACCCAGGAAAAGGGCAAAGGTTATGAGGCTAAGATGTGGGTGAAAGAAGCAGTGGGGTTTGATGGTTAAGGTAGGCAGCTCAGGATGTAAATTCACAATGCTAAACCTGCAGTGGCTGTTCCTCTTATGTGTGACCTGGGGCATGTGGCTGCAACAGGAGCTGGACTGAGAAGGGCCTTAGGTCCCAGTGGTAAGCTATTATCCACAGCTCTCACAGATACAAGGCAGATCAAGGCACAAACATCTCTCCAGCCTCCTTCTGCTGTGCCTTCCTCTACTACAAAGACTGGAAATCTGAAAACTCTATATCCCAGACTGCCCTGCACGGGGATAATCAGAGGCATGTGTCTGCAAACTGAACCAAGTTCTGCAGGGAAGAAAGCGGAACCATGTGAGACATCTATTTTGCAGATGTGGCTCTAACCAGCATGTGGCTGCTCAGAGCCAGCTCCTCTGGTGACAACTTGACAACCTTCCAGTAGAGCCAGAGTGGTGTGTGTTCCTGGAGACAATGTTGGGTATAATGACTTCCTGCCCTGCCACCTTTGGAATTACAGCACAAGTTGCTGTTCTTCTAGTCAGTGTTGTTTCAAAAGTCACTTCCAGAGTCCTAACCTAGAGCCTGCTTCTCTTACCCTTCCAAAAGCTTGGGAGTACCTAATTTCATGTTGTGCATCACTTTCTATTTATGAGCAAGGGAACCCTGATTAATGCCACAGCCTTCCCATTTGACCAGTGTTTATGGTGCCTGGGAACCAAAATCAATACTTAGAGCAGAAATACATGTTGAAATAATAGCAGTTTGTTTTTCTCTGCCCCACACTACCTCCCCATTCAGGCTTTGAAGGGTAGCATTCTTTTTAAACAACACTCACAGGAGGTCAACACATAGACAATGAAGAGTCATTTCCTTGACTTTGGCATTCTTAAACAGACTTGAAAAACTGGTTGAGAACACAGGCTTGAAGGCCAATACACTATGGGTGCATTGGAGAGAAATAATTTTTATTTTTAATTCTTAAAAAGATGGCTTTGCAAAAAAAAATGGCTTTGCTCAAAAGGAATAAGGATAAAGTCTGGAGAACTAGAGGTATAGAGTTTATATCATAAAATACAGAACTTGAAAAAATGTATGATGTCATTAAGTTTTCTTTTTTAAGTAAGATAAAGTCTAAACAGTCATCCAGAAGGGAAAACTAGAGTGGATTTAATGAGAACTTGGATGCTGCCTAGATCCAGAAGAATGTTCTCAGGGCCCCTGCCTCAAGTTTCAGAAGCTACACATGTAATGGAAACCCCAGACTAGAAGATGTGGCTGGAGGCCCACTTGTCAGAGCACAGCCTGGGAGAGGCCAGCCTCACCCAGCACTGTTCCTGAATGATAAAATGACAATGTCATAGGTAACAAGAGGCAGAAGTACTTACAAACAGCTTCGCACAATCAGCATTCTCAGCAGAGGAAATCCACTTGCACTAATGAAGTTTAAGTTCAGGGCCTCACACTTACAAGGTCTGGAGACTGGCCCAACAGTGTGTTCACGAGCAAGCTGTCTCAGCTCCAGTCAATGAACATAACTCGCTGTCTCTTTCTTGTCCATCTGCTCCTCCGTCCCTCATGTGAGATATCACTGAAGTGACCACAGAGTGTTTGGGAGCTGTGTAAAAGAAAGTTGCTGAGGATATATTCCAGTCACGTGTGTTGGGATTGTCTACTTCTAGGAATATTTCTACTACCTGAAACCGTGTCAAATCATTTGGCATCATAACAGGAAGATGAAGAGCCAAAGGTCATATTGTAATATGAACATGTCCTGTGGTGTCCAGAACTACTGAAAATACGCAGGTAGGGGAAGAAATATGCCTCTGAAATATATGGCATCAGAAGCTAATATGTGGGAAGTTCTTCCAAGAAACAGAAGCATAAAGTTGTAAACTGAGAATTTGATTCTCATTGCCATCTTATCAATATGGAAGTTCCCTCTTATTAAGAACATATTCAACTTTCTGGTTTTGTGGTTTTGTTTTTTTAAATTGGAATAATGTAAAATTGAATTTCATCAGAATTTCTGTGTTGGTAAGGCAGAAGTCTGTATTAAAACTATCAACAGAGAATGTGTTTATATGTGAATGCACATGTTTTAGCAATCATGCTACCAGAAAGACTTATTATCTTTCTATTCCATGAAAAAGAAGATAAGAGACAAATGAAGAATATGCCAAAAATATAGGATAAAAGAATTACCAGGCTATCTAAGACAGCAAATTAATTGGAGTATATTTTTAGATTTTGTGATTTTTGCTGTATGTCAGCTTTTTAAAAAGTGCAATTTTTTGTAATTTGTTTTCTCATTCTATGAAAAAATTCACTTTTGTTTCTAATTATTTATGTTTTTTTTTTTTCTTAAAAGATACCTCCTTCCCTCAAGTTATGAAAGGGCCAAGTCTCATGAAGAATAGACATAACCTTAATTCCCAACCTGGAGTTCCTGAGCCCTTGTGTCCCAAAGGAGTCTGTGTTCTGAGAAGGAAGGTACAGCACGTGTGGCACTTGTGGTTGGCGGCCACAAGAGGAAAGTGGTCAAGAGAGGCCATGTGCGGAGATGGGCACTGGCTGGCTAGTGGAGAAGGCAGGCAGAGCAGAGGCTACCCCCTCCCAGGGGCAGCATGACAACTCAGCCTCCCCACTGCAGCCTTGCCCCCAGGAAAAGAACAGCCATAAAAGGAAGGATAAAATCTTGAATTGATGTAAAACTAAAGTATCTCAACTACTTCGAATTATCAAGATAAAGTTTTCTACTCTTAGTGACAACATGTCTTGAACAGCCAGATTAAGTTCAGTCACAGGGAAATAAAGAAAAATAAACTGTTGAATCCTGGAATGAGTGTCTACAAAATCCATCCAGCTCTGTATTTTGGCATCTCTTCATGATCATCAAAGCCCCTGTCAGTGAGAGCTCCCTGGGAACTGGGGCTTAGGGTAGGAACATATAATGGAAGAGAGTTGGAGCAGTGACCCAGGAGGCCACCTGCCCCAGACACCAAGTATAGGCCCAGGAGCCTGTCCTCTTTACTGCAGCAGGAGGGCCAGCCCACAGGGCTGGCTATAGCCCCCACTCTCTTATCCAACAAACATTTGCTAGATGCTTCTCATGGGCGTATTGCTAACAATACAGCAGTGAACACAATAAAGTCTCTTGAGAAGACTACATTTTAGCAGAAGGGAGATGACATCCTTGCAAATGAAAACCTAACCTATTAGATAATGATAAGTGCTGTGCAGAAAAGTAAGGCAGGCAGGGAGACAGAATGAGATGCCAGGGAAAGAGTGATATTCCTTCCACACAAGGGAGCTTGATGAGAAGGTGAAGAACGTGTCTGAAGGGATGAAAAAGTTGGCCATGGGAGAGCTGGTGAAAGAACTTCCCAAGTAAGTGGAAAAGCACATACCCAGGTCTGAGAGAGGAGCCTGACTGGGTGTCTGAGGGATGAGGGGTGGGAGATGGAGCAGAGGTGCAGTGGAGAGAGGGAAGGAGCCACAGACACAGCCAGAGGCTGGACCTCAGGGATTGTTGGCGACCTTGGATTTTGTCCCCAATGAGTTGAGAAGCCCAGTGGGTTTAGGGCAGAGGAATGACTTGGTTCAGCTGTTTTTAAATTAATTCCTGTAGCTGATACATGGAAAATCAATAGGGAGGGAGGCAAGGATAGAAGCAGGGAGACCAGGTGAGACATTCCTACAGCAATCTAGAAGGAACAGAATGGAAGAGATGAGAGGTGGTCTTATGCTGAGTATATTTTGAAGGAAGAGTCAACTGGATTTACCAATGGATTGGATACATGGGTGAGGCAAAGAGCAGAATGAGAGATAATGCCAATTGTTTTTTATCTGGAACAGTTTTTAAAATGGAGTTCTTATTTCCTGATGTGGAGTAAACTAGAGAAAGAACAGATTTGGGCAAGGAAATGAAGAGTTCACTTTGAAGCATATTAATTTTGAGATCTCTATTAGATAACAAAATAAAGATGTCAAGTAGGTCATTGGGTATAAAAAAGCTGAGCTCAGAGGAAAGGATGGGGGCTAAGAAGAAAAACTGGGAGCCTTCGATGTATACAAATGCTCTTAAAGCCATGGGACTGGATGAAATCCCTACTGAGTGAAGACGTATGGAGAAGAAGAGATCTGAGACACATGGCCTGAGATATGTGAATATTGGGGAGCTGGGGAGATGAGGGAGAAGCAGCAAAGGAGTTGAGGAGAGGCTGGCAAGATAGTTCCTCCATTTAAATGGCAAGAGCTGGGCACTGAAGGAAGCTGTTAAGATTCTTTATATTAGAAGGTTTGCTATCATTTTTGCTGGAACATTTATTTTTGCTGAAAATGCTGGCTGGGAATTGGGGTGGAGCTAATAAGCAAGTCTATTCTGACTTGGGCCTGGCATACTTTCAAAGCATGCACCCCCCAGGGAGAGTGCCTTGTTCAGAGCAGTCTCCCCAGAAATACCTCTTGCTTGGCCCAACTTGTTCCTTTTTCCTTCCTGTCCATATTGGACCGCCCCCCCCCATTTCCCATTTGCAGCCCCTTGTATAGACTCATGCTTTGGTCTCCCTAAGTTGATTCTCCAGTGGCAAAATCCCATATTGAGTTCTAAGCCCACCCAAAGGAGAGGACCCTGATACAGAGCATATGGAGGAGGCAAGTGGAGACAACTGGGGGTGAGAGTTGACATCCATCACAGGGCACAGCCTCCACCACCTCGAGACAGGTTCCTTCAGAACTTACACTCTATCAAGTGGGGCTGCCAGATTCTGAAATGACAGGCCACTTCACACATGAATGTCCAGGCTAAGCAGTGTCAGAAAAACCAATCCTCAGAAGTGATGAGAAGAAGGAAACCCATAGAGAATTAGCTTTCAGCAAAAAGAAAGGAATTTTCTGGCTGTCTGTTGAACTTAAAGTAACAGTAACCTGTCTCTAGATTTATGCCCAATAGATTTTGAGACATCAGATATCTTTGGAGATGAGATCTTGGGATTCTATACACTAACTTAGAAAAAGTGGGTATTCATTGAAGGACTAAAGGTAAATATTAATCAAAGAAACATTTCCAGACAATTAAGCAAGGCAGGATATATTGTGTATCAATTCTATGCTAATAAATTTTAAAATCTTGATGAGTTGGAATATTTAAAATATAAATGATAATAATTGGCTAAGAAATAGAAGAACCTTGAATTGCATTGAGAAGTAATGATAGAAGAAATATTTGAAGTGTGAGAATCATATCCAAAAAATATTCTGAGCCAAATAATTGTAGTGTTTTATCTTATCCTTTTTATCCTCTAAGGACCAGGCAATTCTCATTATATATAAAATATCCCAGAACATATATAAGATGAAAGCTACTTACTTCATTGTATTAAGATAGGATGATTTCTACTACTTAAACCTGAGAAGTATAACATATGCACAAAAGAAAATGCGTACACAACCCCCATATTAATACATTTTAAAATTTCATTAAGAAGTATGGACCAAGGGGAGGAGCCAAGATGGCAGTCTGTAGCCAGCTTTCTGCAGACGCTCCTGTCCAGAAGGAGAGTTAAAGAAATTTAGCTAGAAAGCCAACGGTTTGGAGCTGAGCCAAGAGACAAGGTCGAGGAACACACATCAACCCTGCTAGAGCGACCAGCGACCCCAAGGATACAAATAAAAGGTACTGAGCACATCACCAAGCAGACGGGAGCCCCCTCCCCCAAGAGAACAGCTCGCAGTATACTCCATACCTCCATGCAAATAAGAGAGCAGAGTTCTGATGTCCTCCCACTCCACCCCACAGGAGAGACCCTCTAAAAACCGGACCTCCTTCCCCTGTGCTGCAGCACTCTCCTGCCAGGCATAAAGCTGTATAAAACTGTATATATTCTCTACCTGCAAGTTGGAACTCCCATCACTCCCCTCCACTCTCACCCTTAGGTCTGGAGGTCTGTCCCCCACAGAGTCCAGATTCTTGAACACTTTCTCGAGGGGTGTGGACAGGGCATGGGTTGCCACTGGTCTGTGCTGTTCTCCCGGCTCAGGAGTGGTGAGAGAGTGAGCCAAAAAGCAGCTGGCCGAAAAGCGGACCAAAGCTTTGCTGAATTTTGGCCACACCTGGCCCTCAGGGGATGACAGCTGAGACAAAGGGCTGAAACTCAGGACAATTAGCAGCCCAGCGTCTCCTCCACAGGGCAGAAATTCGGTGAACTTATTCTGTTCTATCAGCTTTTTCATCTACTTTACATCAATCAGGGACAGGGCTGGAACTGAGTGAATTGCTCCAGCCCCCATCAAGTACCCAGGTTGTCAGGCCTCACCTACCCCCTGCCAACACCGACATAACTGGTGGACTGGCTGAGGAGCCACAGAGCCCCGTGTGACTGAGGCAGGCGCAAACCTCTAGAACATCTGCTCATTGGAGGGAACGGCACCACAGCCCT
The DNA here is from genome assembly GCA_963573935.1 of Arctocebus calabarensis. Taxonomy (NCBI): domain Eukaryota; kingdom Metazoa; phylum Chordata; class Mammalia; order Primates; family Lorisidae; genus Arctocebus; species Arctocebus calabarensis. Next base: position 15,775 of record CAUYON010032773.1, read on the forward strand.
GCAGGTTACCAGAGACTGGGTGCGACAGAGGGGCAAGGCGGGGAAAGAGGCATCAACCTTCCCAGGCTAATTTACTGGCTTGGAGGGGGGGGCGTCCTGAGCTAACAGAACACTGGAGTGAGTTATACTAAAGCTGCCAGCAGACTTCAGCTGTCTAGTCGCCAGAGACTTTTCAACTCTTTGACTGGAGGTTCATACTGGCTGGGACAAGTGATTGGTACCTCTGTAACTGGGCCAATCACCCGAGGACTTTCCAACATTGTACACTGGGTGTGTGGTAGTGGGAAGGTTTGATTTTCCTTTCCAAGTGCTGTGGAATTGTTGTGGGAGAATACTCACAGAGGGGCTGATTTGCTTAACCTGGCCCTCAGGGATGAAAGCTGAGACAAAGGGCTGGATCTCACAGACTGAGTAAAACCCATTTACAGCCCCAGACTGATCAGGGAAAATAGCCTTGACAGAAAAAAATTCTGCGAACTTGTTCTGTTCCAGCAGCAACATCAATCAGGGACAGGGCTGGAACTGAGTGAATCGCCCCAGCCCCTGTTAAGTACCCAGGTTGTCAGGCCTCACCTCCCCCTGCCAAACAGTGACAGGGAGTAACAGACTGGTTGTGGAGCCACAGACCTCACTGTGACCCAGGCAGGTGCAAACCTCTGGAGCATCGGCTCAGTGGAGGAAACTGATCACAACTGTTACCACTGACTGGGTGTGACAGAGGGGCAAGGTTGGGAAGGAGGCATCACCTTTCCCACACTAATTTACTTGCTGGGAGGTGCCCTCCTGAGCTCACAGAGCATCGAAGTGAATTATACAAGAGCTTTCAGTGGATCCCTGCTATCTAGTTGCCAGAGACTTTTTTAACTCTTCCATTTAAGATCAGTGCTGGCTAGGATAATTCATTAGGACGTCTTCAGTTGGGCTAATCACCCAAGGACTTTCCAAAGTGGTACCCTGGGTGTGTGGTAGTGGGAAGGTTTGATCTGGCTTTTTCAATTGTTGCCTGTGAGGGGTGCGGCGACTTAACTCTGTTATTCCTTCACAGCTCAGATTTCAATCCAGAGTAACAGATTCTCTAGGGTAAGACAAAGACCAGTTGAAAATAAGACAGAGTCACTTAACTCCACCACACCATAAGGTCCCCAGTTTTGCAAGCAGTGGCAAAACTCTAGGGGAAAAGGTACAGATGCCAGTCCAAGCTTTTAAGCAAAGAACTGGTCAATCACTACTCCTAGAACTCTCAGCCCAAATTGTCCTTATCTACTCATCTAGCCAAACGGTGTAAAATTAATCATGGGGCAGAATTAATGGAAAAGCTCTGGAAATATGAACAACCAGACTAGGTCAACCCCCCCAAGGAATAATCTGGCAGACACAAGAGAGAATCCTATGCATAAACAGATGGCTGAAGTGTCAGAAATTGAATTCAGAATTTGGATTGCAAACAAGATCAATAAAATAGAGGAAAAGTTGGATTTAGAAATTCTGGGTTCATTTCAAAAATTGCCTCAAGAGGTCAAGGAATTCAAAGACCAAATGACCAAAGATTTGGACACAATGAGGCAAGAAATTGCAGCCCTCAAAGATCTGAGAAACAAAGTAGAATCCCTCAGCAACAGAATGGAGCAAGCAGAAGAAAGGATTTCTGACACGGAAGACAAAGCTATCGAACGCTCCCAAACCGACAAAGAGATAGAGAAATGGAAGGCAAAAACAGATCATTCTCTCAGACAGCTCTGGGATAACTCAAAGAAAACCAACATATGCCTTATAGGGATACCTGAAAATGATGAAGTGGTGTCACAAGGCCCAGAGTCTCTTCTCTATGAGATTATGAAAGAGAACTTTCCAGTCATGCCAAGAGATTCTGAAATTCAGATAGCAGACAGTTTCAGAACCCCAGCATGACTCAACCCGAATAAAACATCCCCCAGGCACATGATAATTAAGTTCACTAAAGTTAAGATGAAGGAGAAAATTTTGAAAGCAACCAGATGTGAGAAATCTATAACCTACAAGGGGAAGAATATTAGAATAACCACAGATCTCTCTGATGAAAGCTTTCAAGCAAGAAGAGAATGGACATAGGCTTTTAATCTCCTAAAACAAAATAACTTTCAACTCAGGATCTTGTATCCAGCTAAACTGAGTTTCATTTATGACGGAGAAATTAAATACTTTAATGACACCCACATGTTGAAGAAATTTGCCATAACTAAACCAGCTCTCCAGGATATTCTCAGACCTATTCTCCATAATGACCAG
>CAUYON010032775.1:0-17141 GCA_963573935.1 Arctocebus calabarensis
AAAAAAAAAAAAAAGATCTTTTATCACAACTTTTCTCCACTATCTTCAAGCATCCAGTGTGATTGATGAGAAGTCTGATGTCAGTTTTTTTTGGGGGGTGTATGTGTATGTATACATGTGTGTATGTATAAATATATATGCACACATACCTCTGGAAGTTTTATATTCTTCTCTTTATTTTTGATGTTTTAAAATCTCATGAGAATGTATTTCGATATGAACTTTTGTGCTCATGAACTGGGTCACCCCAGGCTGGCGTTTGTGTCTGCTCTAAGAGATTTTCTTCTGTGATTTATTCCATTATTTCCTTCCTTCTGATTCTTTTTTTTTCTTCTCTTGGAACTCTTATTGAATTTGTATTGGAAATTCCGGATTGACGTTAGAGCTTCCATAGCACTTAAAGTTATTTTTTCTTTACGCTTTAAAAAAAAATTCTTCTTTCTTCCTAATCTATAATCTTTCTTTGACTTTATCTTTTAGCTCTTATATTGGTTTTATTTTGATAATTATTTTTTAATTTCTTAAACATTGTGTTTGTTTTCTGTACCATGTTGAAGTGTCCGGTTCTGTTCTGATGGATGCTGTATCTTTTTAATCTGTATGTGCATCTTGGTTAACAGTTATTCTTTTCACCTTAGAGATTCTCTTCCAAGCTGTTGATTTTCCTCAAATGTTTGTTGAGTCTTGACTGCTTCTTCCTATTTGTAATACATGGAGGAGATTGATTACTATGGGCCATTAAAGTAGGTTTCTTCTGTAGTTGATTGATCTGTTTTCACAACAAATCTCACCAACTTTCCCTTCTGAAAAAAATGCCAAAATAGGTTGGATTTTAATCTGGAGCACACGAGAAAGTTCAGTATTTCCAAAGTGCTATGGTTTGAATGTTTTAGCTCTGCCCCTCTCAAAAAAATTCATGGGGAAATTTAATCCCCAAAGCACCAGTATTGGGAGATGGGGCCTTTAAGAGGTGGTTAGGCCATGGAGCTGGAACATATTCTTCTTAGCAAAGTGTCTCAAGAATGGAAGAAAAAGTATCCAATGTACTCAACCCTACTATGAAGCTAATTTATAGCTTTCATATGAAGGGTATAACCCAACTATAGCTAAAGATGTTTTTAAAAAACAATAGTGTGTCCCTATCTTTGGAGTGAGAACAAAAAGGTACATTCTGACTATGAGTAATTAGCCGTTTCATTTGGTCTCAGCTGGAAACATCTCTGAGCCTCCCACATGACATGATCAATCTTATTGATGATTTGCTTGGACAAACAGACTCACTGAACAGTCTTCTGCTTACTGCCAACAACCCACATTTTGCAAAGCGTTTTCAAATTTGCAAAAACGCCTTGGTTAATAATACCTCATTTAATCATCACAAAACACTTTAATAACATTTTTAAAGATTATAAAAACTGAGGATCATGGGCATTAAAAGATTTGGCAAAAGTTTCATGGCTGATAAATGGTAGGGCCAGGTTAATTGAATCCCGCATCCTTCACACTGCCTCTGCCTTAGTAATGAAAATCTGTGGGCTTGGTATTGCTGTGTTAATTGTCTAAATGTATTGAAATAGTATTGCAAATAAAAGTGGGAGGGAAGCTGCATGCTGTACTATCTACTCACAAATCTGTGGAGGTTATAAAGTATAAGGAGAAATCATAGAAGAGTGGAAACAGAATGGGATTTGGGGTCTGACCAGACCAAACTGCAAACCTCACTCCCCACATGTATATAGGTATAATTTTATGCAAAGTACTCACTAATCAAGAACTTCAGTTTTCTCATTATGAAATGGAAATAATAATTCCTGCTAAATATGCTTACTGTGAGAATTAAAACTTATAACAAATAGAAATAATGTCAAATGGATGGCATCTAACAAATACTACCTTTAATTATCTATTATGGTATTTATTAACTTCAGCATCATTATTATTTAAATAAATAAAAGGTCATGATTTCATACAATCCCAGAATAATTTCTGAGTTTGGGATGCTGACTTTAGAAGATGGAGGTGTACAGAATAAAAGAAAACTGACCTTGCATCTTTATGGGTGACTAAAAGAGGTGACCTTCTGATTAACTTTCACAAACAACTCACTTAGTGTTTTTCCATCCTGTAGGTACTGAAAACTGTTTTATTATCTGTCTTGGAAAATAAGTTTGATTGCAGAAATGAGCTCTAGAAATATGAAAACTCTGAAAGACGCTGGGCAATTTGTTTTGTTAACCATCTGACAGCGGTATACTTGGTTTCACGTCTGATTTTCCCCCTTTCCCTGTCATTGTCAATTACTTTGTACTGTACTGGGATTTGGAAAACAGTGCATCAGGTTGGTCTGTCAGGCAGCCTTGAATCTGCCTTTGATTTAATCACAAAAACACGCTGCTGCATTCATCAATTTTCCTTTCATGTAAGCGTCTTCATTATTGTGATGCTTTCCCTCTGGCGATAGCATATGCATTTGCTGGTTTCCAGGTCAGAGAAAAACATGATGCACCCAGAAGTACTCATGGGAATAAGCAACACAGAGGAGTAGGATCCATTTAAAGAGGTTACTTAGCACAAAAATTTAACCTTTCCAAATCCATGAAGTCCATCATACATCAACAGATGGAAAGGACAATCCCTCACTCCATCAGAGTAGAAGTCTAGTTCAAGCAGCATCATGAAACATTTCTTAAAAAATTTTAAGAATGGGCTAAAAGACTGGATCAAACAATAGCAAAAGCATTGCACAAAGATGGAAGGTCTTTTCTGAAGGTAAGAAAACTACGGAAATATTATTTTATCATGACCTTAGTTTTTAAAAGTTAAGGGCTATTCTAATTTATATAAGTGAATCTAAAGAAACTGATATTATTGGAAATCTGTACATAGAATCGGAGGACTCTTGATGTCCACAGCTACTTCCAGCTGGAAAAATAAAAATGTGAAAGTTGTGCCGGCATTCACCAACACAGCCTGTTCAGGAAATTCCTGCCACACTGTCTGGTGTTCTTGACATATTTCTGGGTCCTTCTTGGTACTCTTATTTATTTTTATTATTTTTTTAACATCATATCAAATTATTATTTAATTTAATTTATTTCAGAATATTATGAGGATATAAAATGTTTGGGTTACATGAATTGCTTTCATACAGTTTGAGTCAAAGTTATAAGTATGTCCCTCACCCAGGACCCAATAAGTGTGAATTTACCCCTCTCTCCTGCCTCCTCCAACTTGGTTGTTTTCCATTGAATTTTACTACCAAATATGTACATGGATGCTAATTGATTAGTTCTGATTTAATAGTGAGAATATTAGTGATGTTTGGTTTTTCCACTTTTGCAAGACTTCACTTAGAAGAATGGTCTCCAGTTCCATCCAGGAATTAGTTCACCATTTCTTATGGCTGAGTAGTACTCTATGCTATACATACACCACATTTTATTAATCCACTCATGTATTGATGGGCACTTGGGTTGGTTCCACATCTTTGTGATTTTGAAATGTGCTGCAGTAAACATTAAAGTACACGTGTGTTTTTGATAAAATTACTTATTTTCCTTTGGGTAAAAAATCAATAGTGGGATTGCTGGATCAAATGGTAGGTCTACTTTTAGTTCTTTGAGTAACCGCCATACAACCTTCTATAGAGGTTATCATAGTTTACAGACCCACAACAGTGCATAAGTGTTCCTTTCTCTCTTCATCCATATAATCATCTGTTGTTTGGGCATTTTTTGATAAAAGCCATTCTCTCTAGAGTTAGGTGATACCTTATTGTGATTTTAATTTTCATTCCCCTGATTACTGGAAACCATGAGCATTTTTTCATATGCTTATTGGCCACTAATCTATCTTCTTTGAAAAATTTCTGCTCATATCATTTGCCCACTTTTTTATGGGGTTGTTTGCTTTTTTCTTGTTGATTTGCTTGAGTTATTTGTAGATTCTGGTTATCAGCCTTTTATCAGATGCATAGCATGAAAATATGTTCTCCTATTCAGTAGTTTATCTATTCACTCTGTCGATGGTTTCCTTGCTTATGCAGAAGCCTTTTCATTCAATCAGGTTATGTTTGTTAATCTTCGTTGTTTCTATGATTGTCTTTGGGGTCTTATTCATAAATTCTTTTCCTAGCCATGTAGAACAAACTCACAGCCAACATCACATTGAACAGGAAAACTAAAAGTAACTCTGCTCAGATCTGAAACTAGACAAGGTTGCTCACTATCACCACTTCTATTCAACATCGTGCTAAAAGCCCCAGCCAATTAGACAAAAAAGGAAATCAAGGGTATCCAAATAAGGACAAGAGAGGTCAAACTCTTTGCTGATGATATGACCTTATCTCGAAAAACCCAAAGGTTCTGCCATGAGACTTCTGAAATTGATAAATAAATTCAGCAGAGTCTCAGATTATAAAACCAGTGCTCATAAATCAATAGCATTCCTGTTCATCAACAGTTAGGCTGAGAATCAAATCAAAAACTCATTACTTTTCACAATAGCAATAGCAACAACAACAAAAATAACCTAGAAATATATTTAACCAAGGAAGTAAAAGACCTTTCTAGGAAGAACTAGGAGTTATTGAGGAAGGAAATCACAGAGGATGTAAACAAATGGAAAAATATGTCATGCTTATGGATCTGCAGAAATCAACATTGTTAAAACGTCTATACTACCCCAAATGATCTAAAGATACAACGCAATCCCTGTTAAAATACCACGGTTACTTCTTGAAGATCTAGAAAAAATAATTTTGCTCTTCATATGGAACCAGAAGAGAGTCCAAATAGAAAAAGCAATCTTAAGCAAAAAAGAACAAATCATGAATAATCATTTTACCAAACTTCAAGGTATACTACAAGGTTATGGTAACCAAAACAGCACAGTACTGGCACAAGAACAGAGACATAGATCAATGGATCAGAAGAGAAAACCCAGACATAAAACCATTCTCACATTGCTATCTCATCTTTGACAAAGCTGACAATAACATATAGTGGAGAAAAAAATCCTATTCATAAATATTCTAAAATGAAAATTATATAGACACATATAGAAGACTAAAACAGAATCTGCACTTCTCACCTTTCACAAAAGTTTATCCATGATGGATAATAGACTTAAACCTAAGGCATGAAACTGTAAGAATTCTGGAACAAAATATTAGAAAAACTCTTACACTTATGTTTATTTCTAAAATATAAAGTTTGGACTTCTAAAGTCCTTTGCAACCCATCATTTGCAAATTTTGTAATACTTTGTATTTAACTCATTTCTTGTATCTTTTGAACCCTATATTAAACTTTTGAGGTAGATCAGGGTGGTATTATTATCTCTATTTAACCCAATAAGGAATTGCTCTCCAGAAGCCACTGCCAAATCTTCCTAAGTTTCACTGCTAAAAATTAGTATCACTGGACTTAACCTAGTACTTTAACGACGGCATTTTTTAGAAAGTTCTTTCTATTCAACTTGACTTTCTGTGTCATTGAAATACAGATTTATTTTCAGTTGAACTCTAAGATAAAGTATCTATCAAGGATTTAACCTGATTAACTGGCAATTGCAAGCACTTAAAGCTAGAAATTAAAGGAATCATACACTGGAATAACATTAAAAAGAAACATTCAGAGATGACACAAGAAAATATGTCCCTAGTAGTAAGAGTACCCTGCCACCTCAATGTGGAACCCATTGCTATGTAAATTTCCTCTTTTTCATTTAAACTCACCCATATCACCAGAAGTGGTGCCTCACACCTGTAATCCTAGCATTTTGGGAGACAGAGGCAGGTGGATTGCTTAAGGAAAGGAGTATGAGACCAGCCTGAGCAAGAGCAAGACCCCATCTCCACTAAAAATAGAAAAATAAAAAGAAAATTCAGGCATTGTGGTGGGCTTCTATAGTCCCAGTTATTTGGGAAGCTGAGGCAAGAGGATCACTTGAGCCCAAGAATTTGAGATTGCTATGAGCTACGATGCCACAGCACTCTACCCAGGTCAACAGAGTGAGACTTTGTCTCAATAAAATAAAATAAAATAAACTCTCCCTTATGCAACCTTCACAAAATCAAAATAGAGTTGGGTGTGGTAGCACATGCCTGTAATCCCAGCTACTCAGGAGGCTAAGGCAAGAGGATCCTTGGAACCCAGGAGTTTGAGGTCAGCATGGGCAACATAAAAAATGCAAGACTTCATACTATCTCTGTAGGCCAGCCTCTAGAAATAGAGCCACCATTCTACCTATGACCTTGGCGTTTCAGAGCCCAGAGGCATAATGAGCTGCTCTCACCTCTATGTTAAAAAGTCAAGAAAATGCTGGCCAGCTCCTGACACCCCTGTCACTGCAGTGATTAAAAATACATTTAAATATTTTGTATACTTCTTTTTTCAAAAAGTACAGCTTAATTGCCCTGTCCTTGAGGGTACACTGGACTTAATGACTCCCTTCTTATTTAAATATATAGCAGTTGCAGGAAAGAAAAATTGCAATACTTTTATGCCAAGGCAGAGAGATTCGTTCTTTTCTTATATATGTTATATGATAACATCATTCCCAATTTCTCAACTATAACTCGATGTCATCAAGGAAGGTTAATTAGCCATGATAAGCCCACAAGGAATCTTGAGTCTTTTGCGGCACCATTAATGTGAACTGAAAGAGATCTTGACTCTCTCCGCAAACCAGAATGTATGTGCACTACCAAATTCTGGATCTTCCAACTCAGTATCATGGGAGGACAGGCAGTATTGTTGAAGCTCAAAACATTTTGGAAATACTTTTAGAAAAACATTGAAAGACACACAAATCAGTCTCATTGCAGACAGCGCATATTTGTATGTATGCACATGTGTGTGGGGGGGTGTGTGTGTGTGTATGGTGTCACTAAAAAAACTTACCCAAGCTAGATTATGCATTGTATGCACAAGAATTGACTATGGGCACTCTTGAAGTAACCAAAATTGAAATACATCTTAAAAAAATAAAAAAATTGACATTCAAAAATGATGTTCTCAGCAACACTTCCATGTTTCAATCTGGTTATTTAATTGAAATAAAAGTAATATAGCCTCTTGAGACAGAAAATTCTCTTGCTTTTTCTCTCAAGTATTTTGAGTCATTCCATTCCTATATGGAAGGGAAATAAAGTCCTAATATTTGTTGAGTATCTAACAGGGCACATTAGTGCGTTTTTCACTCAGCCCTCACACTCCTCTGAGAAATAAGCATTATTACCACCATGTAATCCAACACTGGATCAAACTGAGACCCAGGTAGGTGTGGTGGCTTGGTAGTGAGTGGTGAGACCAGTGAAACGACCTAACTCATTTGGCCTTAAAAGCCAGTATTCTTTTAATCAGATGGTCATAACTCTGAAGGTAACAAAGTTTGGAGGTGTGTGTTCTGATACACACACACACACACATATATATATATTCTGCATTAAATTTCTTTGGAATGATACATCATATTTTAGAGATGTTATATTATGGAAACTTTATATATATTTAGTTCAATTTCATTTCTTCTTTTCACAACAATACTCTCTTGGTTTCCATTTATCTTACTTATATGGATCACAAAATATTATTTATAACCTTTTAGTTGAATTAGTTAAGAGGAAAACCTAAAGCAATTCCTGGCAATCTGAATGGAGCTTATTATAAGAGAAAGGCAAGCTGTCAAAAAACATACCCTACATATAAGCAGACCTTGCTAACATCTGTCCTCCCTACTGTCAGCCCATCCACCCGGGTTGCCACAACACTTTCATCCTGTTAGGTTTTTCCAAAGGGTGAAGAAAACAGGAGAACGCTTTCTTTCTTCTGCTATTACCAATGTTGCATTATATGAAAAAAATGCATCAAACAGATTTGGTAGGGTAGTAGCTTTTATAGAAGGAAGTAGGGCACAATGTGTTTATCAGGCCAAACAGAGAACTTTAACAAAGGCAGAAGAGTTTGGGGAACAAAGGGTGCATTCTGATGAAGAGCGCATTACTCACCAGCTCAACTCACATCTGTGCTATTAAACCCCATGAAGGCCTTTCAAATGGTGCACCTGGAAATAAGTGAAAAGAAACACTCTCCACAGCTGACATCAATTTCTATAATTCAAGGCAAATGCTTAAAATAAAAGATTAAATTGTGCCAAGCATCAGTGGTTTTTTAGTGCTTACCTGGTTTACTATCTACACATGACATAAACATTATAATTCCTTTTGGAGAGAAGCTGAGGAAGAAAGCTTTTTGTCATGGTTAGATAGATTTGCTGCAAAACTATCAGACATCTTCGACTATAGATATTATAAAATTCCAAAGCATCTTTTTATGCATAGTTTCTTCTTTAAACATTAAAACAATAATAAATACGCTTTTCAGGGACCTTAATTTAGGTATAGTCTACTCATCTTTTCCATAAAGGCAGGGGAAAACAACGTAAAATATTTCTCATTTATCTTATCAAATACATACATTCTTTGTATTTATTATCATTAGGAACGTTATAGTTGGGAAACTAAAATTTCAGGAAAACAAAGATTATACCTGAAGTGATAAAACACAGGCACATGTAGGCACACTCATTTTTGAAAAAAATGTGTCTAAAACATATGGTACCCTTCTGACTTCTTTAAAATATTATGATCATTTAACCTTTGCTTAACGTCTCATGTTATCATTATAGACACTGGTTTAGTTGTATTGTATTTGGATTCTCAGAGATGACCTTCACTGCTAACATGCAAACAACTTTCTCTAAGCTCCTGTATTTATACAATGGGGAACACCGTGCTTTTCTCTGTTCCACTGGCTGTCATTTCCCAACATGTTGAGAACTAGCCTCCTTCGTAAATCTGTGCTCACCACAGCACACACATTCCTCTCATCAGTCACTATCCCTAACTCTGCCCCGGTCTCTAACTCTCCTTCACTGTGTCTAATTCCCTGCCATCTAAAACCTACACAGTATTGAAGATCACCAAAGAACCCAAATGACTAAACATGTTACATGCAAAGTACGCCCTGAGGTGAGTTCTAACTCCACTCGCTGGGATTTCCTGACTACCCAAGGAGGTCTGTTCTTTTTAGTTTAAGTACTCAGCTACCTAAGGAGTCTTTAAGAATGTCACATGTCCGACCACCAGATAGATGGAGCATGACTTTCTATCTCCTCTCAGTAATTAAGTGAAAATTTCCTTCTTTATTAGAGTCACAATATTCTCAGCAGGTTCTAGTTATCCTGTACTTTGGCAAATCAGTTTCCCTTTTTTTCTTTTGATCCTTTCCTACATAATTTTAAGGTATTATTTCTAACAAAGGTACTTGATTTGCTTAATTAAAAAATTCTCAACACTCTAGCACTCTGGGAGGCTAAGACAGATTGCTTGAGCTCAGGAGTTCAAGACCAGCCTGAACAAAAGTAAGACCTCATCTCTAAAATTACCCTGACATAGTGGCACATGCCTATAGTCCCAGCTATATGGGAGGCTAAGACAAGAGGATCACTTCAGCCCAAGAGTTTGAAGTTGCTGTGAGCTATGATGCCATGGCACTTGACCAAGGGTAGCATAGTGAGATGCTATCTCAAAAAAAATAAATAAAATAAAAACACAAATAAAAATTCCCAAACAGAATTTTACATACTTTTCCAAGACAAATTAAAAATATGAGTCATTCCAACTTTTCTTTCCAGTTCAGGAAGTAGTGATCACATTCTTTTCTTTTTTTTAAATTTTCAGATTTATATGAGAGTGCAAATGTTTAGGTTACATTGTTTTCTATTCTAAGTAAAGTTCAAGTTGTAGTTGAGCTCTTCACTAATCTTGTTCTTAACTGTAGTGCCACAACTCCAAAGCTGCAAATAATAAGATTTCAATCAAACTAATTAGTTAATCAGGCAAAATGACCTTTGAAGTCTTTAATGAAATATTTCTTTGTGTGGAAGTGATTAAGGAGCTTTTGTTTGCTATAAGCCTCTATTAGAAAAATGAATAACTGAAAAAAATCAAACTGAAAGAAGAGATGTGATTTTTTTTTAAATCAGCTTAATATATGCCCTAGGCTAATACAAATTTAGCCTCATCTCTTAAACCTTCTGTGTCTTCAATTATGGCCCAGTTCAAATTGATGTTCTCAATGATATCCGTCAGCTGTTGAGAGAGTTTTAGTCACCTAAGGAAAAAAATCAATTATGTTCAGTACATTATACTCACTAGTATATAGCAGCAGCAATTTAAACTTCAGGTAAATTCTTTTTTTTTTTTTTTCTTTTTTTGAGACAGAGTCTCACTTTGTAGCCCTGAGTAGAGGGCAATGTGTCACAGCTCACGGCAACCTCAGTCTCTTGGACTCAAGCAATCCTCTTGCCTTGGCCTCCGGAGTAGTTGGGACTACAAGCACCTGCCACAACACCCACCTATTTTTAGAGGCTCTTGCTCATGCTGGTCTTGAACTCCTGAGCTCAGCAATCCACCCACCTTAGCATTCCAGAATGCTAGGATTACAGCTGTGAGCCACCACGCCCGAATTGAATTCAGGAAAATTCTTAACAATATTTAAACTGTAATTGTCTTCTGACTTAACCATACCCTTCTCTTAATCAGAATTGCTTCTTTATCAAATTATTAAATTACTCCAACCTTCATCATATGTTTATTCCTTCTTTAAAATGTTCCACATAGTTCTTGAATGTCAAAATGTATTATATTGTTGTTTTCTGAAACTTGTTTATGCATAACCTGCCTTGCACCAGAAAACATCTGATGGTTTATAAAATTCAAGAAATGTAACCAGGTAAAATTAATTTAAAATAGATTGGAAAACTGAGACGCAGATTACTGAAAGTAGAAAAGTGAAGCAGAGACTAGAAGTGAGGTAAGCACAAAAATGCAGGCTATAAAAGCCCTTACATTTGCTAATATAAACCATGATTCTTGGCTTTAATGCTTTTAGCAGCTAAGCCTTGGCTCTATAATTCTTCATTTCACAGAAAACCAAATAGAGGTATTGTGCTAAGGCAAGTTAGAGCCTATTAACATTAGGTAAAAATCAGCCTTTGAAATTCCAATAGGAAAACTAAATAGACCAATAACTTTCCAACAACCTTTACAGATTATAAACTGCTAGAAGTAGAGTGGAGGAGGAGACAGAAGGGCCTCATGTCTCCAGAAGCCCGTCTGTGCAGATCCACAAAACTACAAGTCCCAGGAAGAGACAAAAACACATTACTTTGCCCCCAAGCACCACTACTCTCCTCCCTCACCATTAAACTGCAGTTTTCAACCTGTGGGTCACGACCCCTTTGTAACAATGAAAATATATGGCAGCATTAGGAAGGTTGAAAACTACTGCCTTAAAACATCCTCATTGTAAAAGATTGTATTTTATGTTTTCCATGCAGTATAAAAAGGATCCCCAAAGGAAAACTTGATCAGCAAAAATCTAACTAGTACAAAGTAAAAATTAACAATAGTCATAATTGTAATACTCACGTATGTATGTCAGCTTCCTTAATTGTTAATTTTGCTTAGAATATAATAAATAGTAAGATTCCCTCTCCCAATAGTCATAATTGTAATACTCACGTATGTATATCAGCTTCCTTAATTGTTAATTTTGCTTAGAATATAATAAATAGTAACATTCCCTCTCCCAGAGCTAAGGCTCTGGTATGGCCACCAGAAACAGCTTCCTAAGAAAGTAACAGGTTAGATCTTGGTAGACAGTCTGAAATCCCCTTGTGAACCTAAGTGATACAAGACAAAGAGAGGGAGGCGATGTTCAAGCAGGCCAGAAACCAAGGAGAACAGAACTGGAGTTGCCGAATGCAAAAGTGAAGTCTCTGAACAACACCACCTCCATTCCTTAAGGCCGCTGCTATGGGCCAGGTGAAAGCACTCAAAGGCAGCAAATACAACAAATATGACTGTTATAAGGCTTAAGATGCAGCCTCAATACTGTCTGTTACTTGACGGCTTTAAAATACATGCTGAGTATCTTGTAAGTCAGAACTGTAGCCATTCAGGACTGAGGGGACCACCTCGCTCAGTCTGAGCTTGCTACAGCAGGGATTCTCATGGACTGGTCCCTGCCCTCAAATTGCAACCATCTCCATCCAGGAAAAGGGTATTGATGGCTGAATGATGGATATTGACTATTTTACAAGATCCAGGAGTTGTGATACTAGCTTAGACTTAGAGGCAAAGGATATTGGCTCGATTTGTTTAGATACCCAATGAATCCATTTTAGCTGAAAATACTGTCCAGTTTAGCAAATACGAGGGATGGAGAGCAAAGCAAGTTGGGTAGACAAAAGTTCGCCCCTTCTTATGATCGTTGCAATTCTCTTAGGTGCTCAAGGACAGATGTATGTGTATGAGTGGCTACTCAGAAGAGAGCTTAGGTGTATTGTCAATAAATCGTCAACTTCAGAAGTACAAGAGCAGGAAGGAACCTGCTACTATAATTAAGCAAAATTATATCACAAGTGTAAATAAAACTTACAAAGACTTTTAATTATGTTTTATCATGTCTGAAACAAGGAGATTTGGGGAATCTTTCACATCCCCCCCAAAATGAAAATACATGACATACTACCTTTGAATCCCAGCATTTGAGAACAATGGCATAAATAGAAAAGACCCTAAAGAAGCCACATCAATCAAACAACAGCAAAAACCTTCATGAAGAGCCAGCGACTGAATTTGTACTGGTCTCAGACTTACGGTTTGAACCATAATGCTTTAGAAGTAGGCGGCAGATGGCAGGGGAGTTGTGTTCCACTGCAAGCTTGGCCACTAATAACCAGGCGACTTTAAACAAGTCCCCTAAATCTTGCTAGGCCTCAGCTTCCTCCCATGAAAAACAAGGGAGTTAAGTAATAGTATTTAAGTTCTACTAGCCCACACATTTTATGAGCCTTGATCAGATTTTACAGTTTTTGTGGTCAGCGTGACTGTAAAATGGCTTCCACTATAAGTTTTCTTTTCAGTTGAAATAAAATCCATGGTAATTTGTTCAGAAAATTGGAGAGCATGTCAACTATATTAGAAGAGAGAATATTGTGAAGGACTTATTCTCTCTGGGCTGAATTGTGCATATCAAAAATATCTCGTTATTCAGAGTTAGTTTGCACTTTTCTGCAGGGGAAGGGGAGGGACTCTTCTTGAGATATAGGATACTGCATTGTAATGGAGCAAATTCAAATCAGTATGATAGAAGAGAGAAAAACATTTACAAATGTTTAAAACCAACAACACACATACATGTAAAACAAAACACAGTGGGCACACAGAATATAATAGCTACCATCTCTTAATGGTTCGGATTACATATTTTTATGTTAGCCTCATAGATATGCAAATGTTGGTTAGTAATTCAATTCAATCAACATTTTTTATGCACAGTCCTGGCCCAGGTATTGTGGGGGAGACAAAAATGTACAATGACAGAGACTGTTTGTTTGACCAAACTTTTGTCAGACTTCTAAAACTTCTCCTACGCCCATCTGTGAACTTCCTTGCAAAATCCAGTTTTAACCGAGAACCCTAGTAAGTCGGTTTATCAAGAACCTCCCCAACCTTCGATATCTGATCTCTTCAATATCTAATTGGGTTCCTCATCCTCCACTATCCCTTAATTTATGTCTTGTCACCCTGACCTGTCTTCAGTAAGAACCCTGTTTTGGTCAGTTTATCCCGAATCTCCCTCACCTGTGATATTTACGATATATTTCTCTGAAAATTTTTCTTTTTTTTTTTTAGAGATGACAGCAATGGCACAATCACAGCCCAACCTCCTGGGCTCATGTGTTTTTCCTGCCTCAGCCCTCAGATATGAGGAGGACAGGTTCTCAGCATGACACCCAGCTAATTTTTTTTATTTTAGTAGAGAGAGGGTCTCTCTATTTTGCCCAGGCTGGTCTTGAACTCCTGGCCTCAAGAAATCCTTCAGTCTTGGCCTCCCAAAGTGCTGAGATTACTGGTGTAAGCCACTTTGCCCAGCCACCTGTTAGTAACTTTCCATCTCTTGACCCCACACCTTGCTCCCTGACTATAAATTCCCAAGCTTCCCCATGCTATCCTCAGAGTTCAGTCTAATCCAGGCATCCTCAAACTTTTTAAACAGGGGGCCAATTCTCTGTCCCTCAGACCATTGGAGGGCTGGACTATAGTTAAAAAAAAAAAAACTATGAACAAATTCCTATGGACACTGCACATATCTTATTTTGAAGTAAAAAACAAAACGGGAATAAATACAATTCACACCGAAGCATGTGGCCCGCGGGCCATAGTTTGAGGACCCCTGGAATCTCTTCCTGCCACTTCAAGATCCCATTGCAGTGATCCCTCTGTTGATTGCCATGGTCCCCATTGAATCTATAATAAGTGATACAAATAATGTTTTTCTCTAACTCATCCCACAAGGAACTCATAGGACAGGAGAAAATGGGGAGAGGGACATAGGAAAATGAGAATTACACATGAACTGCTAAGTCAAGGTTATGCTAAGGAACACTGTCACCAAAGTGCCAAGTGAAGGAGAGAGTCCATCTGGGAGAAAGTAGAGAAGTTGCTGCAATTGTTGACACTGGCTCTAGGTGCTGAAATTTAGATAGGACTTCAACAACAGGTCCAGGGTGGAGATGGAGAAGGGCATTTCAAGGCAGGAGAAGAAAATTCAACAAGGGAGGAAAATGAAAGATGTGTATCTTAGTCCATTTTTTGCTGCTATGAAAAAAATTACCTGAGGCTAAAATTTATCTTCTCACAGTTCTGGAGGCAGGGAAGTCCAAGGTAAAAGTGCTAGCCGATTTGCTGTTGGGCAAACAATGTTCTCTGTTTCCAAGATGACACTTTCTTACCGCGTCCCCACGTAGGGAAAGGGAAAGTAAAGGGGCAAACGCTGTGTTCTCATACAGCACAAGAGATCCAATAGCCGGAAAGCTCTCTGAAGCCTCTGTTCAAAGAAAGGTGATCTCTTTCACAATACTAGAGCCCCCCAGACTTAATCACATCCCCAAAAGCTCTCCTCTTAATAATTAAGTTTTAATATAAATTTTAGAGGATCTCAAACACCCAATCCACAGCAGGCTATCAAGAGAACAGTGTTATGTTATGGTGGCTATTTGATAGTCCTGTGATTGTCATTCTAACTAACTTTGTAGAAGACTTAGTCAATTGTCTTAAAACTTACCCTAAAATGTCACTAAAACCTTAAATAATTCCAATTCTTATAGTAAAGCCACAAAAGACTTTATGTTTCACATTTATATTTTCATATTTTAAGAATATCAGTTCCCCTATCATAGCATTCTTTTATGAATTTCCAGCTAGATTGTTGCATGTACATGAGAAATAATCACAAAGCTGTTAAATTAATTCCTTTTACAGAGTCATCACATTTAAACCTCCTAATTTAGGAGTGGCTAAATGGGCAATTGAAGTCTATATTATGGTAGATTTTGCACTTAGTAGATTTTACATTTAGTTATACCTTTTCATGAAATAATCGATTTAAATATAGGGGAGTAAATTGGGTTTGCAACTCAGAAGTAGTACAGTAAACAAATAAACCAAAATGAATTTTCATTGTAATAGATCTGTTATGGTAGTTAGCATACTTAATAAAGTTCATTGCTCTTCATAGATAAGGAATACCTAAAATAGATGTGTCAAATAAAATGCTAATTATGCCATATGAGAATTACACAATATCTCTTTAGTGGAAAAGATAGGAAGACTAACATACTGCTTTCTTGAAAAATTAAATAGTATTACCATCTTTGTAAAAATAATGCCAAGAATCTTAATAAATTCTTAGCCTATCTTTTCAGGAAAAGTATATTATTTTTTGAGTAGTGTAACACAAACACTTTAAATAGGTAAAATAAGTACACCAGAACTGTTTAAGATTTATATTTCCAAACTGCACAGCAATTAGAAAGTGGATTCACGACATTGTAGGAGGTGGAGCAAGACGGTGGCCGAATAACAGCTTCCTTGCAACTGGACATGGTGAGTCTGGGGAGAGAAGACTCCAGGCATCTCTGGCTAGTGGAATCTGCCGAGAAACATCCCTTCTGGGACACAGGGAGGCAGCGTGAGACTTCTGGACCCCATGAGAAGTATAAAAGCAGTGAAGAACTGGCAAGTGTTTACATGTGTTCATTTGGTCTAATCCCACCGGCAGCTGTAAGTACAGCAGCAGTGAGATTACAACCTGGAAAGGCCTTACCTGTGAGCTGTTTTGCTTTTTTTTTTGGACTTGGCACTCAGTTGAACCACCTTGGGAGAACTTGGGCAAGAGTGCAGAGAACTTTAAGTGTTGTCTAGGGTCCCAGACTGAGCCACTGAGCCAGACCGAGCTAATAGTGTTGGCTTTGGGCTGCGTGAAGCCTTTGTGGGAGAACTGCCCCAGCAAGCTCTGCCCTCAGGGTCACAGAGCAAGATGTGGCAGGAGCTAATCTAGTGACTGAGCAGCCTAAAGGTGCAAGATGAGATGCCTTGAAGCCTTAACCCTCAGGGGCATAGAGTGAGAATGGTTTTGGCACACTGTGCAAGTGGGCAGCCACTTCAGGAGTGATCCGAGCAACAAGTGCTTTTCTGGTAAAGCTTCTGCTTAGCCAAGGTTAGCAGTTTAAAGTGACTTTTGGTGAGGACCATCAGCCACCACCTGCGCAGCCGTGCCGGAGCCGCAAGGAGCCCCCGGCCGCGGCCCCCTCCTTCCTTCCCGCTGTCGGTAGTCAGCGTCCTAGGCTGGACAGGATCGCTCTCTCCTGTAATACCAGCATTCTGGGAGGCTGAGGCCGGGGATCAAGATAGAATCAAGAGGGAAGCTCTGGAGCACCTGGATCTGATCATGACCCTGCTCCTTGGGGACCTGTTCCAACAATTATTTAAAACATGGTGGATTACTATGAAGTTCTAGGCGTGCAGAGACATGCTTCAGCCGAGGATATTAAAAAGGCGTATCGAAAACTGGCACTAAAGTGGCACCCAGATAAAAACCCTGAGAATAAAGAAGAAGCAGAGAGAAAATTCAAACAAGTAGCTGAGGCATATGAGGTGTTGTCAGATCCTAAAAAGCGGGACATCTATGACAAATATGGCAAAGAAGGATTAAATGGTGGAGGAG
>CAUYON010032777.1:0-10046 GCA_963573935.1 Arctocebus calabarensis
GAGTTGACAGAGCTGGGCCTGGTCCTGCGGGAGTTTCCTGGCAGGTTGAGGAGGCACCTGCAGAGAACTCGCTGGCTGCCAAGACACAGAACAGAGTCGTGATAGGGGGTGTCCTGGAGAGACCCTGGGTGGCACCAAGGGAGGCTCGGTGCAGGAGAGGCTCCTGTCGGTCTCTGCCCACCAAAAGGCACCAAGAGTTCCCACAGCGCCCGCCTGGGGGCTTTGTCACACTTGCTGACCACATGCAAGGCACGTGTCCAGGGAGGGAGCTGGTGTCATTCAGCTTCCCCTGCTGAGGCTTAGCCAGGTCAATGGCTAGGGTAAGGACCACAGCTGGGGTCATGTCCCAGGTTAGGCCAAAAGTTATGATTTTAACCACTGGCCATGCTACTGCTTCCTCGGCCTCTGGGATTTCACTTTACAACAGGAGCCAGGAATGATAGGGATCCTTCATGAAGAAAAGTTTGAAGAAATAATGAGAAAAACCACTCATAATATGCACAGTCAGTGCAGCTATCACATGGCTCATACCCCTGTGTCCTGCTGTTTTTCACTGAAGGTGTCGTAAGCGTTTCCGTGTGCTTTCTCCTCTTCATCACAGCTGTCATCCTCAGTGGCCTCGCCCATTCCCAGTGCATTACCAGGACCCCATATTTACAAACAATTTTCCAAATGTTGGTCCCTTGGACTGGGGCGTGGCAGATGGTGCTCCTCAGGCCCAGGCTGGTCCACAAGCTAAGAAAGGGTTGGGAAAAAATCAGAAGGAGAATTATATATATATATATATATATTTTTTTTTTTTCTTTTATTTTTGAGATAGAGTCCCACTCTGTCGCCTGGGTGGAGTGCTGTAATATCGTAGCTCACAGCAACCTCAAACTCTTGGGCTCAAAAGTGATTCTCTGGCCTCAGCCTCCCTGATAGCTGGGATTACAGGTGCCCGCCACAACCTCAGCTTTTTTTGTAGAGATGAGGTCTCACACTTGCTTAGACAGGTCTCAAACCCCTGAACTCAGGCAATCCACCTGGCTTGGCCTCCCAGAGTACTAGGATTATAGGCATAAGACACCACACACATCCGAAAGAAGAATAATATTTTGTGACATATGCCAGTGACACAAATACCCATGTTGCCCTGCTAATTTTTTTTTTTTGTAGAGACAGAGTCTCACTTCATCATCCTCAGTAGAGTGCCGTGGCGTCACACAGCTCACAGCAACCTCCAACTCCTGGGCTTGGGCGATTCTCTTGCCTCAGCCTCCCAAGTAGCTGGGACTACAGGCGCCCACCACAACACCCAGTTATTTTTCTGTTTTGTAGTTTGGCCAAGGCCAGGTTTGAACCTGCCACCTTCGGTATCTGAGGCCGGCGCCCTACTTGATAAGCCACAAGCGCTGCCCTGCCCTGCTAATTTTATTATTATTATTATTTTTTTTTTTTTTTGAGACAGAACCTCAAGCTGTCACCCTGGAAAGAGTGCCGTGGCATCACAGCTCACAGCAACCTCCAATTCCTGGGCTCAAGTGAGTTTCTTGCCTTTGCCTCCCAAGTAGCTGGGACTACAGGCGCCCGCCACAATGCCCGGCTATTTTTTGGTTGCAGCCGTCATTGGTGTTTGGCGGGCCTGGGCTGGATTTGAACCCGCCAGCTCAGGTGTACGTGGCTGGCACCTTAGCCCGCCGAGCCATAGGCGCCGAGCCTATTGTTATTTTTTCTAGTAGAGATGGAGTTTTGCTCTTCCTCAGGCTGATCTCGAACTCCTGAGCTCAAGCAATCTTCCCGCCTTGTCCTAGAGTGCTGGGATTGCAGGCAGGAACAACTCCCAGCCCCACAATTCTGTAATATATAGTAACATAGCCTCAAAATAAATAAAACAAAGTGGAGTCACGCGCGGGCTTGCTTTCTTATTCTGGAAGTTGGATTTTGTGGATGGACTGTAGTCTCTGCCATCAGCCTTGGGCAAAGTCAGAGCCAGGCCCTCCTCTCAGGAGTTTTCTCTCCAGCCGGGAGAGAAAGCCATGGCTGCGTGAGCAGCTAAAGACCATGGCCAGTGCCAGCTGAGGAGGGTCTCAGCCACAGGCAGACCGCTGTCACCCGCCTGCACTCACAGTCACACCCACAGACACTGGTGTTCCTGCTCAGGTCTGGGGAGACCCTCTGGGCTGGTGGTGTTCAAGGGGGGCCTTCCTGGAGACAAGTGTGGACCTGAACCACCCGGGTACTACCAACCTCGCCCTGTGGCTGCGGTCCTCTTTCTCACCTGGACCCACAAGGACGGCTTGGCAGGTGGGACAAAGATGTCCTGAGCACCTCTCTGTGCTGGGCCTTGTCCTCGGCCTGGGGTACAGCAGTGACCAACACAGACATGGTCCCTTCCCTCGTGGTGGACGTGTGTCGTATCAGAGAGTGGTGTGCACTGGGGGACAGAGGCAAGGTGGGTGAATCCAGGTGTGTGTGTGTTACATTACTTCATAAAAGGTGGTCAGGAAAGCCCTCTCCAAACAGGTGACATTTGAGCAGTGGCCTGAAGACAGACAGGGACAGAGCTCTGCACACTACCGGGGAGGAGCACCTGGCAGCGGGGTCAGCACGTGCAAAGGTCCTGGGCAGGTGGACTAGCGTGAGTGTGCGGGGCGATTAGGAGACGGGGCAGAGGGGCAGGCTGTGGCACCATCACTGCTACCTGGGAGTCCTGCAGGAGGCAGAAAGGGCTGCAAATACAATAGGGCTGTGAGCTGTGAGGCCGAACACCAGGGAGTGCTGTTCGTACTTGATCAAGCCTGTAGTGGATGGCTGCTTTATGCCTGGTCTGTGCAGGGTGCTGGGTGCCCACTGGGGCCAGGGCGTATCTCCTGTGGGGCACTTGGGAGGGTGGCAATCACTTGGGGGTGCTGTGCCCCTAACTGCCCTATTCCCGGTCTACCCTGTCCTTGGTGAACAGGGTTGGCACAGAGACCCATGTCCCTAATGGATCACGTGGCCCCTTCTGCTCCCCAACCCGTCTGCACCCTGGCCAGCCCTCCAGATCTCATCCTGCCTCTCTCGGCTGCCATTCAAGGCTGGGACGGCCTTGCCTTGCCTGCGCCCCCCCTCAGCCCCTCTGCTCTCCCCGGTGCAGGGCCATCTGTGCTGCTCAGATGGCACAGCGCAGGCTGCCAGCTCTCCACCCATCACCCACGCTGGCGTTCAGCTGCCACACATCCAGGAGGGCCCCGGAGGCCACTGAGATAGTGACTCTCTGTACTGGTTGATAACCTGCCCCTACCTGAGCTCTGAGCATCCCCTCTGAGTCCCCAGCCTCTCTCCTGGGTCCCCCTGGGACTTCTGTCTCACTGACAGTGGGGCCTGGTGCCTGTTGAGGCCACGAGTGTCTTCCGAGTAGCTTGTGCTTCACCTTACTGGGTCTTCTCTGTGCCAGGCCTGCACTGGTCACTTACCAGTTCAGTGACTCTGGACACTGGGATCAAGAGAGGACAGGGAGCCCAGGGGCAGGGCTGTGCATGACCAGCGTCAGGGCAGAGGGCAAAGGTGGGCGGCTCAGGGCCACTGTGTCCGGGTGCTGCCCACACATCCTGCCTCAGTGGTGCCTGTTGGGGGAGTCTCCCTTCTCTGCAGCCCGGGCTCTCCCCCAGGGCTGGGCAGAGCACAGTCCCAGGTTCCTGCAGCCTCTGCCTCCCTGACTGCCCACAAGGAAGCAGGTGAGCAGCGTGGCCAGTGAGGGGGGATTTCTCTGATAGCTATCTACACTTGCAGGGTGAGGAAAACGTGCACGTATGGGTGGGTGTGTGTGTGTATATATATGTATATATATTTTTTGAGACAGTCTCACTTTGTCACTATGGGTACAGTGCCAGGGCATCATAGCTCACAGCAACCTCTAACTCTTGGGTTCCAGTGATCCTCTTGCCTCAGCCTCCTGAGTAGCTGGGACTACAGGTGCCCAAAAATGGATGGATGCTCCCCTAGAGCCTCTGATTTTAGCCCTAAAGATCCTCTTTAGACTTCTGACCACCAGGACTGTAAGATAATAAATTGTATGGCTCTGAGCCACTGACTTTGAGGTCATTTGTTAAAGGGGAAACGATTATACCATAGGGCTCGACATCCTGATGCCATGAGCTGGCTGGTGACTAAGGGCTGTGAGTATGAGCTCCCACTGTCTTGGCTCACAGCTGGAGAAGGAGCAGGCGTGGGAGAGCGGGAAGCACGTTGACACCAGGTGGTGTTAGAAGAGCTGAGAAGATACTGACACACTGAGGAGACAGGTCCTTGGAGACCCAGGTCCTTCACTCAACCCCAAGAGGGAAATCAGGTTATTTTTCCTGCCCAGCAGGAATTCCCACTTCCTCTGAGAAGACCACCTGGGTTTCTCCTCATCGTTGGCTTTCAGGCAGGGTTTGACAGGGTGAAGTTTGGCCCCAGCCAGTGTATCCCACCTCCTTTCTGTCTCAGGAGTGGGCACGTGGCTTCAGCTGGGCTAGTTATAATCCAAGCCCCCATGTTTCTGGGGTATTGGGGAGAAGAGAGGACCAGAGGTGACAGCAGCACACTGGTCTGCACAGGCCTGCAGTCTGCCTGACGAGGAGTTAGCAAAGGAAGTCAAAGCGGAGAGACGGGGAGAGGCCCACCTCGCCCGCAGCAAGCCCCCTAACAGCAGGGCCATGACCTCCGAGGAGGAGCAGGCTAGCGGAGCTTACACACGAAACTGCACGGTTCCTAGCTGATGGGAAAACTGCTACTGATGCTGCTATGCCACACCTGATGTGGAGGGTCCGTGGGGTCTGTGGGGGTACTGGGGTTCGCCGTGTGGGCAGTGAGCTTCTTCGTGATGTCCCGTTGGGCCATTGGTGGCCCTTGGTGCAAGGTGGCCAGTCATTGTACAAATCTGACTTCGTGCGAGCTTTTTTTTTTTTTTTTTTGAGACAGATTCTTACTATGTCGCCCTCGGTCGAGTGCTGTGGCGTCACAGCTCACAGCAACCTCAAACTCTTGGGCTTAAACAATTCTCTTGCTTCAGCCTCCCACATGTAGCTGGGACTACATGTGCCAGCCACAATGCCCAGCTATTTTTGTTGTTGTTGTTGCAGTTGTCATTGTTGTTTAGCAGGGCTGGGCTGGGTTCAAACCTGCCACCCTCGGTGTACATGGGCAGTGCCCTCCCCACTGAGCCACGCGTGCCGCTGGTATGCAAGCTTTTAGGCGCTCCGCTCACACTGTGCGTCTGTGAGGACAGCCCTTAGCCTCATGTACTGAGGCTGTGATGCAGAACCGCAGACCAGGTAGCTTAAACCCAGACAGACGTTCATCATCACACATTCTGGGGGCTGGACTCTGAGGTCAGGGTGCCGCAGGGCTGGTTCCTCCTGAGGCTTCTCTCCTAACTTGCAGACGGCCACCTTCTCCCTGTGTCCTCTCATGGCCCTTAATTTGTCCCTGTCTGTGTCCTAAATCTCTTCTTTTTTCTTTTTTTTTTGAGACAGAGCCTCAAGCTGTCACCCTGGATAGAGTGCTGTGGCATCACAGCTCACAGCAACCCCCAGTTCCGGGGCTCAAGCGAGTCTCCTGCCTCCGCCTCCCAAGTAGCTGGGACTACAGGCGCCCGCCACAACGCCCGGCCATTTTTTGGTTGCAGCCATCATTGTTGTTCGGTGGGCCCCTAGGCTGGATTCGAACCTGCCAGCTCAGGTGAACGTGGCTAGCACCTTAGCCCGTTGAGCCACAGGTGCCGAGCCTAAAGATTCAGTCCTTTCCCCAGAAACTTGAAATACCACTATGAGTATTAAACTCTCACCTGTGTTTGTGTCTATTGCAGAACTTTCTGGTCTTGTTACATTTATCTGCCTGGGGATAGGAATATTTTAAAGACCAAATTGGCTTCTGGAATTATTAAATAAAGAATTGAAACTGGTGTTAGGATAGAAAGCTCAGCTGATACTTCATGCAGGATAAGAAAAGGATTTCTGTCGGCCACGATTGGGAGATTTTAAAAGTCTAAGTTCATTTTGACTCAGAGAGTAGGGAAAGGAGAGCGGGGAGATGGCAAGGCACCCTAAGGAAAGAAAGCAAGAAAGTGAGAAAGCATGCCCGCAGCTGGGCTCAGGGGCTGGCTGAATTTAAAGTGGGATAGAAAGGTAAGTGCTGCCGAATCTAGGGGGTGTCCTGAATCTTTTGAGTGCTGTGTCTGTTTTTTTTTGGCAAGATGGAAGACAGGAATTTCTCCAGGTGCTTCCCATCCTGAGGCCTGATAGTCATATTCCATTGTTTGTCCAGGAGCTTTTTAGGGACACATCCAAGCAAGCAGAGTTAGGGAATCGGTCCAGCGTTATAGGGAAAATTCACATTCCCTTTTGGTCTGCTGGGTCTTCAGTGGCTTGTGAAAAGAGCAAGTATGTGTGTTGGAGGGGACCTCCTCGCCAGAGAAAGAAGGCAGATAGAGATGGAGTTTAGTCCTTACTGAAAAAAACTGGGATCATTTCTCTAGTATTTCACTATAAAGATCTAAAACTAGAATTATAGAATTACACAAGAAAGTCATGAAGAAGTTCCATGGTTTTCAATTATCTTTCAAAGAGGTATTTGTATTAGAAAACATTCGGGCTGTATTGATTTCAAAAGTCATGATAGGACTAGTCAGCATGCAGTCTTTTTACTATAAAATTTGGTGTAATGTGTAATGTTTATAGATAACCAAATTGAGGGAATAGGTTTGTAAGTATTCTTGACCAATTAGTAATTCTACTTATTAGAAAATTATTGTATCACAGACATACCAATAAGGCATATCTAAGCCTACATAAAAAGTAGTAAATTGTTCTTACCTTTTCAAAATGGAAGATATTTTTTTCCTTAAACATTTGTAGATAAAAAAATGAAAAATAGTGGCACAAAGGTAGGGATTAAAAAACAAAACTTTCAGTGGTGCCTGTAGCTCAGTGGGTAGGGCATGCTGGCCATCTGCACCAAGGCTGGTGGGTTCGAATCTGGCCCGGGCCTGCTAAACAACAATGACAACTGCAACAACAAAAAATAGCTGAGCATTGTGGTGGGCACCTGTAGTTCCAGCTACTTGGGAGGTGGAGGCAGGAGAATCCCTTGAGCCCAGGAGTTGGAGGTTGCTGTGAGCTGTGATGCCACAGCACTCTACCTAGGGCGACAGCTTGAGGCTCTGTCTCAAAAAAAAAAAAAAAAAGAAAAGAAAAGCATTTTTAAAGTATAAGTTTTAGTGTTTTTACATGTATTATGTCACATTTACACACAGAGAGAAATATTATAGAAATGTAGCTTTCACAAATCATTTACTCATAGAAAATAGCAGACAGCTATCCGTCCATTTGGTTGGCAATGAAAATTCTCTCCTCTTCCAGCTTAACTGCATTTGTAATTATATTTTATTTAGCTAGACATTACCGAATCCTTCGTAATGTTGTGTACTATCAAAGAGAGTAAATGTGTACCATTTCCAAATCTAGAATTGGTGCATGGCATCAAATTGCTTTCATAGGGTACTCTATCACCAAACAATAAACTTCTGTAAGAGCATTATGCCAGTCTCTCTCTGGATGAAATTTAAATTGTACTAAAGCCAAAGTATGGCTGATTATAGATTTATATATGGACATTATCTGTAGATCAAGAGAAGGATGTAAAACTCATAAATGTTACTGTGCAGACATCTAATAAAGACATATGGAATGTATTAAGAATTGAAATGTATTCTCCAAAACATTTTTTATTGAAGGACTTAAAGTCTTTTATTTATTTATTTTTCTTGATATGTATCTAATTGTAACTGAACTCAGGTTTTGCTACTTGCTTCTTGAAAGTCAATCTGGAAAAGCAAGAGTTGGTGGGAAGAAAAGCAGGTTTATTCAAAAGCTGGCAACCTGAAGAGATGGTGGACTAATATCTCAAAGACCGTCTCAAGTTCCTAGGGCTGACCAAAGGGTTTTTAAAAGGGTCAGGGGTTGGGAAGCTGTGTGCAGGAGCTGGCTGAGTGCACGTATGGTTCATAAGGTTATTTTGAGCCATCTGGCATTGTCAGCTACACTGCAATAGAATTGAAGGTTAACTGCTCAGCACTTTCTTCCAGGATAGAGTCCCACAATCTTGGTTCTACAGTAAACTGCTCAAGGCTAGTTCCTGAAATTCTTACAAGCACAATATTGGCATTGTAAAAGAAAGAGTGGTTCTTTGCTTCTAGAAAGTAACTGCTGCTGTTATATAGTGGAGTACTACCTGTATGGGGGAGGGTGGAGAAGCCAGGTGTAAGGTACTGTTAAGAAACATATTGATACTTTCTTACCACATAGAGACTGGGATGGCCTAGGAAGAAGGGACAACTACAGAAGGTGAGGGTGAGATGAGGGGAGAGCATGGGGAATGGTTTAAAAAATCTATATAAAGTATTATTTGACTTCAAGTCCACTCAAGGTTAGCCAACAAATTCTTTCCCACATCTGTAGGAGATTACTTCTCTGGAAATTTTATGTATGCATGCATGTATGTATGTATTCAACATGAATATTTTCTTCAACTAGTTTTGTTTTGTTTTTATTTCTTTTTTGAGACAGAGTCTCACTTTATCATGTTTGGTGGAATGCCATGGCATCATAGCTTACAGCAACCTCAAATTCCTGGGCTCAAGACATCCTCTTGCTTTGGCCTCCCAAGTAGCTGGAATTATAGGCCCCACAACCACACCTGCCTAATTTTTCTATTTTTAGTAGAGACGGGGTTTTGCTCTTGCTCAGTCTGGTCTCAAACTCCTGTGCTCAAGTAGTCCACCTGCCTTGGCCTCCCAGAGTACTGGGATCTCTGGAAAAAATAAATCAAGGCTACAGACTTGGGAACTCCACTTAGAAGAACAGGGGTAATGTGCCGTAAGAAACCAATGTACTAACTAAAAATGGGATGCTGAATGGTGAGATTCCTAGCCTAATCTCCCTATCAACTTCCTGAGAGCCACGGGCCACATTTATATCTTGTAAATAAATTGGAGAATAATTTTTTGCTGATATTTACATTTACCAGTAGGAAAAATGACTGGCTGCCTTTTTACCCTAAAGTGAAGCCCATGAACATAGGATTTTCACACCTAAGGCAATACCTTAGGATTGCCTGACCTTTGAGGAAAGCACTTGATATAAAGGATTTTTTAGTGTGCTTTTGTTGTTGTTGTTGTTATCAAGTGTTATTCATTGTTTTGATTGGGACAGAAAAACAAAAATAAATGGTGTCTTCATGACAGCGTCCAGTATTCCATCTTGTGTCACCTCACCTTAATCTTGGCTTATTTTTATTTTACTGGATTCTTTATTTTATTTTTTGAGACAGAGTTTTGCTCTGGTGACCTAAGTTGAGTGCCATGGCATCATCATAGCTCATGGCAACCTCAAACTCTCAGGCTCAGGGGATCCTCATGTCTCAGCTTCCTGAGCAGCTGGGACTACAGGCGCCCACCACACTGCCTGGCTGTTTTTGTTTTTTTTTTATTTACTTTTTATTTTTTTATTTTTATTGTTGGGGATTCGTTGAGGGTACAAGAAACCATGTTACACTGGTTGCATTTGTTGGGTAAAGTCCCTCTTACAATCATGTTTTGCCCCCAAAAGGTGTGGTACACACCAAGACCCCACCCCCCTTGCTCCTTCCCCCTCTCTGCTTTTCCTTTCCCCACCCCTCCCTCATTCTTTCTCTCTCTGCTCTCCCCTCCCCTCACCCCACCATGTCAATAATTGTCTTTAATTGTCCTCATATCAAACGAGTACATGGGATTCATAGTTCTCCATTCTTGAGATGCTTTACTAAGAGTAATGTGTTCCACTTCCATCCAGGTTAATACAAAGGCTGTAAAGTCTCCATTTTTTTTAATGGCTGAATAGTATTCCATAGTGTACATATACCACAGCTTGTTAATCCATTCCTGGATTGGTGGGCATTTAGGTTGTTTCCACATTTTGGTGATCGTAAATTGGCAACTCTCTCATTTTTTCCCTATCCTTTCAACATGGGTTGGACTTGGGGTTTTGACCAGTAGAATCTGGTGA
>CAUYON010032779.1:0-35565 GCA_963573935.1 Arctocebus calabarensis
CTCCACTGGAGGCTCCAATAGCCAAAAAGGCTGGACAACTGCTGAGGAGACCCCTGTGCCTTGGTGTCTCCTTCACTTTACACTTAGGACTAAATGTGGAACCCCCATTTCCTATGCCTAGGTCAATTTCATGTGAATTTCTTAGGCCTCAATCCCATGAATGGACTGTATCCATTCACTGATACATTCATTCACTTCGCCCTGGCAGAAGGGACTGTGTTCATTCATTGATACATTCATTCACCTTGCCCCCGGTGGAAGGGACTGTATTCCTTCGTTTCCTGGCCAAGGAACCCATACACCTGTATATACCCCAAGACTAAAAGCCTACAGGGGGAGACGGGGAAAGACCGGGAGAGAAACGGAGAGAGCTTTTCTCTCCCCACTTGAGTTCACTCTCTCTACCAGGAGCTTTAGTGTTTTCTGTATTCTTTTCTGTAAATAAATTCCGTCTAAAAAAAAAAATAAAATAAAAGTGAATGTCTTAACAGATTAGAGAAGACTTTTCTAAATCTAAGTTAATAAATTAATAAGTAAAAGTTAAAAAAAATTAGAGATAATAAACTCAAAGACATTTGAATGTCACAAGTACTCTAAATGACATTATTAGGTAGACAAACTAGAAAATTTATCTGTATCAACTATAATAGGCAAACTGTGGCTAGCAGTCATTCTTACTTAAAAACTCATGCCAGTTCTTAAGAAAGGCATGAAAAATCCACTAGCAAAATAGGCACAAGATATGGAGACGAGTCACAGGAGAAACTCAAATGGCAAAAAAAAAAAAAAAAACAAAAACTCAAATGGCAACACACTAATGGGCAAAAGGAAGTATCTCCACAGCACTTGTAAATCAAAATCGAAGAAATCACATTGAAGAAATGCAAATTAAAATCATCATGGCATTTTATACATCCAATCAGCAAAGCCTGGTTACGCTAGTATTAGCAAGGGTGGGACGATGTGGGCCTGCCTAGCCACTGTCAAGGGAGGTGTGAATTGGAATGATTTTTTTGAAAGTTCCATGGTGTGGCCATTGCAAGAGCCTTTGAACAAAGTTCACACCCTTTACTCAGAACCTCCCACTAAGTGGCTATTCCTTGGAAGCAACAAGAACCAAATTTTCAGCAGATATTCATTCCCGAGGTATTTGTGATTATGCAGCACTTGGAACTCAGTCCAATGACTGTAAATGGGATGACATAAGTTGTGGTACATCTACATGCTGGGATTTTTTTCAGTAATTTTAATGGAATTTGCAAGAAATTTTCAATCACATGTGCAAATGCTTGTAATATAGCAAAATAAAAAGGGTGTAAAATTGCATGAGCTTTATGATTCAGATGTCATTAAAATGTGTGTTTATGATTCAAATTTTACTAAGATATGTCTAGAAAAATACAGTGGAAAATACATCTATTTTTTTTAATGAATATCCTGAAATAATTTGATTATAGGCAACTATTGTTTTCTCAATTCTAAGCATTGCCTCTCTTTAGATGTTTATGAAGTCTCTGTTTATTCAGAAGATTTCTAGGCTATTTCAGAACACGTTCTTTCCTTTTCCTTTTTTCTCTTAAAATTATACTTTCCATTAAAAGATACAGCAGACCCGTATCTGCTATGGACGCTGCATCTGAGCTGTACCCCAAGCATTCCAGCTTCCTACTGGGCTGCTTTGATGGGTCATAGGTGCTGCTTTTCTAGTCATCATTTGATGATAAAAGTAAGAAAGAAGAATGTTATTGGCTGGAGTCCTGGAAGTAGGCATCATTTTTATAATCACACACACTCAGACCACAGGTACGGTTACAAACAAACAAAAGTTCTAATGGTAAGAGAAAATTATCCTAGTGATATGAAAAGAAACGAACCTAAAAGCTATTTACATAATATGAGCTTCGCTGGTAAATATAAATAAATGAATTTTAAAAGACTGGAACTCTATATAAGAAAATGTTACTGGTGTTTTCTTTGGATTGTGGGAATGTGGGGGGTTGTTTGCTTCTCCCTACTTCCCTGTGTGTCTCCAGTTTTCTATCAAGAGGGTCAGAAAAACAAAGCCTATTGTCTGTAGAATGAGGCGGAGTGGGGAGTGGAAGGGTGACAGCATTGAAGAGAATTATTTATAAAGAAGATCCTGGAAAAACAAAGTCTCCTAAATGAAGACCAGTTTACACATTAGGTACTCCAGAGGGCAAGCCCACTCACACCCTCTATGAGCAGCTGCGCCCTGAAGCAGGGACAGTCAGTCCCCCTTCGCAAATGTGAAAACCAAGACTTAGGTAGGTCATGGGAAATGGTCACTGGGGGGAAGTAAAGAGACCACCTCTCAGCTTACTCAGTCCATGGAGGAACCAAATGTGCTGGAGCCCTTTCAGACACTTTCCCAGGGCTTCAGCTCAGAGCCAGTACTTCTGTCTGTCATGGGGCCTCCATTCTACCTGCCCTGGGGAAGGAAGGGAGCTCACCTACTGTGCACGACAAGCCATTCTCAAGAGTTTCTTTCTCTTTTTGCCCTGTGCAATTGTAAAGTCAATTGGGGTGTGGTTCTTTTTTCTCCTTATTAAAAAGTTGTTACACATTGTCACCCCTCCTAGGTTTTTCTCTTCTGTTCTTCACAAGTGGGAATGCTGAGAAAGGAGCAGAATGGCACGAGAGGGCTGCGGTCACGTGCAGCATTACACCATCATTCCAAACCCATGTGCGCTGGGCCTTCCTTCCCAGAAGGCCGCGGAGTGTCCAGCAGCCCCACTATGGACCTCGTCCCAGTGCCCTCGGGTGGGACTGCTGGATGCCATTTCTGCAGAGCTCAGCATCTTTTGTTCTGGAAAACTGAGCTCATTGCTTCTCAAAGGAATATTATAGGAAATCTGTGTCCTGAGGATCTTAGGAATGCTATTTCATTTGGCTTTTGATTGCATTTTTGCACTGTGAATGAACCGCTGCTTTGGGATTCTGACTTTCCTCCTGTTCTCCCCTTCTGCTTCACCGAGGTGGTATGGGATGCCGTAAGCCTGTCTACACTTGCAAGATGAGGCAAGAGGTGCACTTTATGGGATTCATGCCCTAAGCTTCTTTTGGCCTGAAGTTATCAGGTAATTGGGGACAGAAGCATTTTAAGGTTTCCATTTATTTGGTGCTCAACTTATCAAGAAAATTGCTTCATTTTCTCTGTTTGCATCTCAGTGAATCACACAGCTTGATGCCGGCGAGAAAGTGCAGACATGTTATTAATTGTCTATTAATGATAGAACTAAGATGACTGTTTTGTCCAATAGAGGCAAGAACAACGTACCAAGGTCTACTAGCCTGAGTGAGGCCAGCTGAAGGACAGTTTCTAAGCACGTGGTTAGGCATCTGGAGGTCTGGGCATCGCCCACTGAATATGGGTAACTGGGGCTACCATGGAGATGTCCACGCCTCCTCACACACACCTGCTGCTGCTCGTGTTGGCCCTGATTCCAGGAGGAAGGGATGGCTGGTTCGAAATGTACCCTGTGCCTGTAACCTTCTAAGACACCCCGGAGTTTACGATGTGTTACCGTATTAACTCTCACCCTGGCCCTGGGTAGGAGGGATTTTCTCCATCCTGTGGTTGGAGGCTGATGCTCGGAAAGACTGATTAGACTTGCCAGCATCTCAGTCACCAGGTGGCAGGATTGGAACTCAGGGCTGAAAATGCTCCACCGCTGCCTTTCCAGTGCTATGGCTGAGGCTGAAGGACTTTTGATTTCAGCATCCGATGAGACACGTTGGAGCTTTGTGCTCCACACTTTCTAGCTACTGACTTCTGGAGAAAGTGAGAGGACAGATGAGGGTCACTGTGCCACCAGCCTGTGCAAAGGCCCCTTCATGAATTTGCAGTAGGTGACTTGCAGAATGTCAGCCGAGAACAGCACTGGGGCGGCTTAGTGTGGATGTCAGGAGCACTTTGTTTAGATTTTACAAAGTAGGTTTAAGAAAAATGTACCCACGAAGCACATGCGTGTGTGGGGGTGGTTACACACACACGCGCGCACACACACATATGACTCACAGACTGTACCTTCCATCAGGTCTTGGCTGAAACTTCTTGAAGTTCTAGAAGGAAGGACATGCCTCTGTCGTCATAACTTCTGAAATATTGACATGCGAGGGCAGAAGTTGGATATGATGCCAGTGTGTGTATAAGGGGAGTTGGGAAAATTGTGTCTGTGACATGATTTACTTTTTCCAGCACCAGGGTCATCAACTTTACTCCCCTCCGACACTTAAGTTCAAAACCGCCCAGAACAGCTCTTTTGATTTCTATTGCCCTACAGAATCCCTGTATCCTGAACAGCAGGGTTGGCTGTTGTTCAGGAGCATGAAGACTTGAGTTTCAACCACCAATTCATGAAGACTTGAGTTTCAACCACCAATTCCTGACTTGCAGGGTTAGGAAAAACCTTAAGACCTGTGGATTTCAGCCCTACCCTTATGTGAATTTCACATGCCGGCTGCAAGTCTCTGTCAGATGTTAGAGCCCCATAGCTGGAGCATCTCCTATAATAGGTCCTCACCACTGAGTCAGCCGGTATCATCTTTGACAGCTTCCTCTTTCAATGGTGTTTTCTTCATGTTGAGTTGAATGTCCCTCTCTGCTTCATTTCCCTGGGCTGTGGTTTCTTTCCTTGTAAAATGAGTCAACTGGCTTCAGGGGCGACCCGTCCAGCCACACAGGCTGCACGCTGCACAGCTCCAGGGGGCACCATCCACCTAGATTCTGAGGAGTCCAGCCTGTGGCTGCAGTTGTGCAATGCCATGGCCTTGGTTTGCCACGGTGACCTCTGTGTTTCGTTATGACTCTTAAATATGATGCCTGCCTCCAGATGGGGATACACTCTGCACAGTAGTTCAATTAGCACTAACGAGCTTTCAAGGTCCTTATCTAAGAAGGGCTACCTGTGTCAACAGAGCAGGCCACCCCTGTTGTTCACTCACTGGGGAACTTCATCCACACTCAGACATACAGGTTAAATTTTGACTCTCAAGATAACACATTATCTGTTGTTTGGACAACTGTTGTTGAATGGACAGATGATGAGAGTGTGGTGTTCTTTTTCAATTTTTCTTTGAGAATCTATTGTTTTACAAAATGTGATTTTTAATAACAATGTTAAAGTATCAGTGAAAATATTATTAATTGTTCAGAATTGAAGGATAGTAGAAAAGAAAAAGAAGGGTATTGGCAAATGCTTTCTAACCAATTTTTAATTTTATAACAAAAATACCATTTTTCCTAGGCCACTAATATATAGTTTGTGTTACTTGGTCAAAGGCTAAGGCTTAGGAGACAAAATCAAACACATGCCCAGGAAATGCTCACCTTGCTTAATTTCCCATACCTCTTAAAAGAATCTATCCATGTGATGTGACTATTATGAGTTCTTAGCTTTGTGAAAGGAAATTTGTTAGAAACTGAGTTGGAGGCTGGGTGCAGTGGTTCTTGCCCATGAACCTAGCGCTCTGGGAGGCCAAGGCGGGTGGATTGCTGAGCTGAGGAGTTTGAGACCAGCCTGAGCAAGAGCAAGACTCTGTCTCTAAAAATAGCCACTACATGGTGGCGGACACCTGTAGTCCCAGCTACTCAGGAGGCTGAATCAAGAGAATTGCTTGAGCCCAAGAGTTTGAGGTTGCTGTCATCTATGATGCTATGGCACTCTACTGAGGGTGACAAAGTGAGACTCTGTCTCAAAAGAAAAAAAAAAGGAAAGAAAGAAACTGAATTGGTACACATGTGGTTAACACTTCTTCAGGTGAAGTATGCACATCTATAACAATGATAGTGCACCTTTATATGAAATATTATATGATTACCTTCTATTAAAAACTGACCTTCTCCTGGGATATCCAAAGTATTGAAGATTTGTCATGAACTGAAAATTATGGATTCCTGAGGAAGGGGATTGTTGCTAGAAATATAATAATTTGGCTATCTGGTAGCTGATGTGATCAGCACTTTCACCAGACGGTTGTGTTTTGGGGGAGGTGGCAGTTTAAATTATGCACTTGAGCACTGCAGTGATGGATTAAATCAGATGGAAAGATAGCTCTGGCTTTGTGCTTGAGGCCTCATGCTTCCCATAAGATGAGGTCTTTATTAACCAGGAGTTGTTGCACCCAATTCTCTTTTATTAGTAAGTGTTTGCAAAAGCCTTCCTGAAAAAAAATAATGTGGACAGAGTTTGTACTGGGAAGGTTTCAGCATGCCGTAAAACTGACACTGTAACTCTTTGTACAAAACATGGGCCTGGGGAACACAAACAGTGAGAGGAAACTCCCTTATCTTGCTTAAAAGAGAGTTTCACCCCTGATAATTTAGGAGATCAGAGGGCAAGTCTAGTTTTTCAGCCACTGAATGCAAGCAGTGGCCAGGAACAGTAATGTGCAACTGTGTGGTGTGTGCGTGTGAGAGAGAGAGAGAGAGGTGGGGCAGAGAGAGAGGGAGAGAAATACATTTAAAACACATTTACTCTCCCTTGTTTTCAAACACTTAAAACATATTTTACTTTGTTGGCAAGAAAAGATAGAAAAAATTAAAGGCTCAGCAGTTTCTATGAATAGCAATGCTGAAGTGTTAAAACAAAAGAATTCAAGGTGTTTCCTGTAACCCCCTGCTGCCCGGGGATGTCTTGGGTTAATAAATTAATGAAAACCAAGTGTGGACTTCAATGAAACTGTATAAGGTTGGTATCTCCTTGGATCCAGCGGTACATACCGATGTCAAAACAGCAAAAGCATCCAAAAGTGATCTCAGGCTCAAATGAGACTCTGGGCCATTATTTCTCACCAAAGCTAGTGAAGCGAGTGAATAATGATGCCGGGACGATGCAGTTACTAGGTACCGATGTGGGCAAATGTCTCTTAGGATAAGAGACAAGAATGAATGAAGCCGTTGCTCACCTTCTCTTCTTCAAGATGCCTCCTCCTTCCTGCCTGCCATATGTGTTCACGTTATATCTTCTCCTCACAGCCTCACATATGTATATACACACGCATTTAAAACACATTGACTATGTCACCATATATATACGGTAAAGCCACAGGGCATCTATGCATTATCGGCATACGTTAAATAGGAAGCACTGCTTGGAATCTCCACTTTCGTTGGGACCAGTCCAACATCCCAGGAAAGTGTGAATCTGCCAAGTTTCTGTCTCCTGGAACTCAGACGCTTAATCAACGACACTTGCTTTGCCAAGATTGTAAAAATAAAACAACTCTCAAAGTGCTAAGTCTTCCTTTTCATCCACAGAGAAATTCAAATGCTTCAATTCATGAGCAAAACATAAAGACCCAGAAATCTAATAGAGTGGGGAATAATTGCATGCATGTGTGTGGGTGTACAGCAAGCCCCCCAGGATGAAACGTGAAAACTAGGCAGGGTGGAAAGGAACGTTAGTATGTCCAAAGTCCTAATTATTTCTAAAGTCCTGTCTTATATAAAACTTCCAACTTCAAATTTATGAATAGTAGTTGGTTTTCTGTATTTTATACCTACACTAACCAATGATATGGTATTACATGTGATGCACATGTATGAGAGCTTTCTTACATGGCAGTTGTACTTTTCTGTATCCCAACATAAACATGTTATTAACATACAGGTGAAGTGTATAGAGACACCCCAGATATTCTTCCAGAAATGAAAAAGTGTGCTGCCTTATATTTTAAAAGCTAGCTATCATCATAATTTGCTTTTTGTGAATAATGATGGTAATCTGCTTATATTTCATGCTCAAAGTGCAGAAGTCCAAAAAGAGTGGGCAGTGCCTGTGTACAGCACCAGCCCCATATACCAGAGGTGTGGGTTCAAACTTGGCTCCAGCCAAAAACTGCCAAAAAAAAAAAAAAAAAAAAAAGTTCAAAGGTGCTTTGCTTATAAGACACTGACTCTTAACAGACTGTGCAAACTTCAGGTCATAACCTTTTGGCATGTGGGATAGGCTGTTCCCTTTGTTAGGGATATGACAGAGAGAAAAAGGAAGATGTGATGTAGGAACACACATGCTGTGGCAGTTCCAAAGTGGGTTTCACAGCCCCATTAGAAATAGGAAACAGTCCAGGGCAAATAGGGCCCTCCTGAAGGGCTGAGCCCTTGATGACCCAGTCTCCCAGGCCTTGAGTAGGACTACGGGCTCACAGGCTCCGGAGTGTACAGCACCTGTGAGGCTGGTGGGTCCCTCAGGCCAGAGTTCCAGCCTCCAAGCCTGGGAATATAGCAGGACACAGTAATGCGTTCCCAGCTCCCACTGATGGAGATTAAATAAAAGCAAGAGGCAGGGATGCATTATTCATGATGTTCTTTGTAATGGAATCCAGAGTACTTCTGAAGGCTTTCTACCTCAATATTTGCTCCAGGCCAATAAAAGAAAAAAAACAAAAAAAGGAGGAGAAAAGAGGAGTAATAGATGATTCTGCTTGCTTACTGCAAGAAGTCTTCCTGTCCAACACCCACAAATAGTGGCTTGCCACTGAAGAAGATCTGCTGTGGCTTATAAAAGGTGCAGAGGCCTGTTTTACAGTTCAGGAGAATTTTTCCAGGCACACAAAGAGGGGAGCATGTTTTAATTCTAACTAATACAATAGATAGGCTTCTTAGGCCTGTAATTCTAGCACCGCGGGAGGCCAAGGCAGGAGGATCACTTGAAGTGAGGAGTTTGAGACCAGCCTGAACAAGAGTGGGACACCATGTCTACAGAAGAACAGAAAAAATAGCCAGACATGGTGGCAGGTGCCTGTAGTCCCAACTGCTTAGGAGGTTGAGGCAGGAAGATGACTTGAACCTAGCTGTTTGAAGTTGCAGTGAGCTATGATTGATGCCTTAGAACTCTAGCTGGGGTGGAAGAGTAAGACTCTCTCAAAATGAATAAATAAATAAATAAATAAATAAAAAGCAATGGATAGGCATTTTTTTTTAAATTTTATATCTGTTGACTAAAACAAATCCATAAAAACCAAAAAAGGTTTAACTTTCAGTTTATCATAAGCTTAAGAGGAGCACTTCGGGCAATTCTCTGCAGAAGAGAAGCCTGAAATGCACAGTCCCTGAATTTTGTCTAGAGAAGAACACACAGTTTGCTTATTTAGCAGAAGCCAGCTGGAGCTCCCTTCCATCTTCCCAGGCTTCTCATACTGACATACCCGGTGTCACTTGTGAATTCATCTTAGGGGGACACCTTCAACTTACAATGTTACCCTGCCCTGTTTGGAAAGAGCCTTTCTATGAGATTAGAACACCTTTCTGTCCCCAGGCTCCCAGGGAAACATGCAAACAGCTGGAAGCCATGTCCCCTTTGCTGGAGAAGTTTTGCCACGTCTCCAAGGAGGGACGTGATGATTTGTGGGAGTGAAATAAGAGGAATGGGGGATGTGTGGGAAGCATGTGTTGGAAGCAGTTTGTCTAGCCGGGTAGTGATTAAAAGATTATAAATGATGTTTTGTCTGAGTGGCTCATGTGGGTTTTAATATTATTCCTGTTTAAGGCTGAAGCCACGTGGAGGCGGAGAAGTTTCTAAGATTATGAGCAAGGGGCCCCAACTCCAGGAGTGTAACTCAGCCCTGGTGTCTTGCCAAGTGACATGTGCTTTGGGTCTAGGCCGACACCATTCAGGAAAAGAACTTTGAGGAGTCGTTCCTCTGATCGAATTTCAGGTTTTTGGCATTGACAATGAAGGCCCTTTCCACGTGCTGTGATGGTTAACAGACGTGGGTTCAGATTTGCCTGTTAAATGCATGT
Organism: Arctocebus calabarensis; assembly: GCA_963573935.1. Lineage (NCBI taxonomy): Eukaryota > Metazoa > Chordata > Mammalia > Primates > Lorisidae > Arctocebus > Arctocebus calabarensis. The sequence goes on from CAUYON010032779.1 coordinate 9,764, forward strand.
CAAACAAGACCCAGAGCAAAGGCTCTTTTTCCTTGTTTATATGTTGTGTCCAAAGAGCTAAACAGCTGGCTTGTCCCTCTGGACAGGCCCTGGAGGAGATAAATTTACCCAAAGGTGTCTCTGCCCCTCAGAAGCTGCACGCTGTGTCAGGATGGCCCGGCAGTGTTGGCAGCGGTTACGATTTGTCTGTGATGATGAGACCAGCAAGTTTGGTCTGTAACCCAGGGAAGAAAAACAGGAAACCCTCCCCCTTGACAAGCTGGCTGAAAATCCCAAGAAGCTCATGTTCTCACATGTAGTTTCTTCCTTTCTCTTCCTCCTGCCCCTCCTCCTACCCAGAAGCTTTATTTTTGTGGGTATTATAAAACTGGTGTGGGTTGGATTACCTCTCAAACATCCTTATTCCAAAAAAGGAGGCAAAATGGTAATGGAAATCAAAAACTATTGCGGTCGGCAGTTACATACAAAGCTACGTAGTCTTCCCAGGCGGTCCAGCACAAGTGCTCCTCGTATTCACCCACAGCGCTCAGAACCTGTGTCCACACCAAAGCCTGCACCAGATGAGAGCATCCCGAGGCAGAGCTACCAGCCCTGGGGGCGATCAAGATGCCCTCCGGTAGGGGAATGGATAAACAAATTGCAGCATATCCATATGAACAATTATTAGTCATCAGTTTAAAGAAAGAAGCTATCAAGCCACAGAAAGGCACAGAGGAAGCTTGAGTGCACTGTGCCAAGTGATGGAAAAGCTCACGTGCTGTGTGCTGTGTGATTCCACCTGCCAGACATTCTGGAAAAGGCACAACTATAGAGACAGTGGAAAGATCCATGGAGGTCGGGAGTTTGCCAGGAGGGAAGGAGGGGTGAACCAACAGGGCACAGGGCACATTTAGGGCCGTGATGTGCTGTGTGTGATGCTGCAATGGGATCTCCTGACATCATGCCTATATCAAAACCAGGCCGCGTACAACACAAAGAGCGAATCCTAACACAAACTTCCAGTGGACTTCACTTAATAATAGTGTGTCAATATTGGTTCAGTGTAACAAATGTGCTATGATAATGAAAGATGTTAAAATAGAGAAACCCAGGGCAGAGGAGGGCGCCTATGGAGACCTCATAGTTTCTGCTCAATTTTTCTGTAAACCTAAAACTGCTCTAAAAATTTAAAGTCAATTAAAGGGCAACATTGCTGGAGGTGGGAGGTAATCAGTATGGCTCATGTTTTCCTGTGGGGCGGGAGGATCTGGGACGGAGCATTGTAGAACTATAAAGGGGGACTAGTGAGCGCTGAACAGACCCTGCCCAATCCAGATTCCCTGTCATTATATTTGACAGCCTTTGATGAGGGCGAAAGAGCCATTTGAATGCTTTGAGGAAATTCCACTCAAGAATTAAGTGGCCACCATTTCATTTCATTTTTGAGTCTCCCATTCCCATTGTTTTTGTTTATTTGTAATATCAAAATGGGTAAAAAAAAAAAAAATAGGAAAAAGATCCTCCAATACCTTCAAAAACTTTTTGTTTATTTATAGTCTTTTGAGCACCTCTTGTGAATATTGGGTGATATCAGGTGTCGTGGGAGATGCAGAGAAATTTAACTCAAGATCCTCTCTCCTGGTTTCTTTTAGTTTTAACAGATCAGAAACTCTCTCACAGGAAAACCGTTAGGACGTCAACTATATAATTCAGGTTAACTTCCCTATGCTATGGAAGATTAGGATCTTTCTTTCCTCCCCTCCCCTCTTCCCCTCCCCTCCCCTCTCATCTCCTTTCCTGCATTTGAGAAACATCAAAGCCTCCTTTGATGAATAATCACACTTGGTTCTTGCTCTTGTGGAGCTTAAATTTTGTTAGAAAATGTAAACATTAAATTATGGGTAATACCACGCAAATGGACACATAGCGTTACCTTTGATTGGTAACTATCTCCGTCCTATTCCCTCTGAGTGACTAGGCTGTGGACCATTGGGAAGGAGAGGGAAATTAAGAGGTTCCCCAAGGATTTTGAAGACTTTGTACAGTACCAGAAAATGAATGCAAAATATTTGATTAATAATTTTCATATTGGCGACACATTAAAATGATAATATGTGGGATATGTTGGTCAAGAACATGTTGCTAAAATTAATTCCAGCTGCTTCTTTCCCTTTTTTTCAAATGGTGTATTGGTTTGCCAAGGCTGCCATGACAAAATACCATGGGCTGGGTAGTTCAAACAACACAAGTTTGTTTTTTCTCACTGTCCTGGAGGTTGAGAGTCCAAGATCAAGGCGTGAGGGGCAAGTCCTGTGCCTGGGACCTGAGCAGTATCAGTCTGACCCTCTGGAACCAGGCGGGAGACGCTCTGCAGCCAGAGTTGACCATTTCGTTTCTGTCTGACCCTGGTTACACGTGGGCTTCGGAAGTGGGGAGCTTCCCTGTCCCCGTGAGGTCCTTTTCACATATGACCTGGCAGCTGAGATTGAGAGTTTGCAGACCGTGCACTTCACTGCAGTGCCTCAGTGGCTCTGGGGGCCGGGCAGCAGGGGTCGGTCTGGAACCCCATTCTCTCCTCCCTGCTGACCGCATCTGTGTTTCTCATTCTCGGCAGTCTGCTGACACAGGCCCTTGTGACTTGAGCTCCTGCCTGCGAAGTCTCAGCTTTCTTCCTGTGGAATGGGACTGTCACTCACGCTCACCTGTTCTTCCTCAACCAGCTGAGACAAGGCCTACTGAGTGCCTGGTAATTGGTGAGAAGCCACTCCTATACAGACAGCCTGGCCAGAGCCAAATCACGCGCCTAGGAGTCTCCCATTCCAAGCTTTAGGTTTTGGCCTCAAATGACAGCAATAGGGCCTTGCACTACCACCGTTCCAAATCCCCTCCGGAGACAGGAGGAACTGGAATAGGTTAACTTCCATGGCAGCACTGTTGGGAAGGGAGGGGAATTAGCTCTCCTGCAGGGGCAGGTAAAGGGGCCACCCTCATAACTCATGGCAGCTCTGCTGTGGGAACCTTGCTGGGAACTTCTCCCCCAGGAGGGGGAGACATGTACCTGGGGAGGACCGGAAGGTGTAATTATCTGCGTCAGTTTCCTGGGACTGCCGTAACAAATGACTACAACTGGCTTAAGGTGCTAGAAATGTATCTGTCACCATTCTGGAGGCTACAAGACTGAAACTGAAGTGCTGGCTGTGCCAGGCTCACTCTGAAGTCAGTAGGGGAGGTCCTTTCTTGTCTCTTCCTTGAGTTGCAGGTGCATCACTCTAGTCTCTGCCTCTGCCGTCCCATGACCTTCTTGGCTTCTCCTCTGTATCTCTAGATGCAAATCTCTCTGTCTTTCTTAGAAAGATACCAGTCACTGAATTTAGGGTCTACCTCAGGTATGACCTCATTTTAACTTCATCTTTAGAGACCCTGTTTCCAAATAAGATCACATAGTACTTGGGGGTAGGATTTACACATTTCTTTTCTGGGGACATGATTCAATCTCCTAACAGTATGCAAGGCAAGGAAGGAAGATTAGGTAAGGAGGAGATTTCCATGCCAGGCTAATGACCTTGGTTGTTTGTATCCATGGTAGGTATGAGAAGCTAGGGATTTAGGGAAGTGAGATGATACCTTTCTGAGAATCCTAACTTTGGCAGCAAGATAATAGGATGGGGAAGATTACAGGCCAGCTAGCTGTTGGAGGTGACATCTAGCAGACAAGGGCATGGCCTGCCAATGGGAATGAAAATGGTCTTTCTACAGAGGAGGTATCATGTCGGTGGAACCAACCACTTGGCCATTGATAGAATGGTGGGTGGGAGATGGGAATAAAGAGGAGGAAAAAGAGATGGGGTGGAGAGAGGGGGGCAGAGAGAGAAAGAGAGAGGAGCTGGTTATGCAATCCAAACAGAAATAAAGAAAAAAGTAGAGATAAGTTAGGTTTTCAGCTAATCTACAAAGACAGATGAATCAGAAAGCTGCAGAGATGCCTGTAGAATTTGAGCAGGAATCACAGATTGCAAGATATATGCAATAAGGAAAGAAAACGTTATGGCTTACTGTAGGTTGGCTGTTTTCTGTTAGTTAAAAGTTTAGATGGGGAGATGAATGGGAATGTGAGGGTAGGAGGGGGCTAAATACTTTGTATTACCTTTTTTTTTTGAGACAAAGTCTCACTGTGTTGCCCTTGGTAGAGTGCTGTGGCATCACAGCTTACAGCTACCTTAAACTCTTGGGCTTAAGTGATTCTCTTGCCTCAGCCTCCCAAGGAGCTGAACTACAGGCCCTCACCACAACTCCCAGTTATTTTTTGTTGCAGTTGTCATTGTTGTTTAGCTGGTCCGGGCCGGGTTCAAACCCACCACTCTCCGTATATGTGGCTGGCATCATAACCACTGTGTCACAGGTGCTGAACCACTTTGTATTACTTTAAAAAAAAATCTAAGGGATAATTACAATTGAGAAAAATTGGAACCAAAGAGCTCTAAGTTATAAAAATCTCAGTAGCAACAAAGAGTATTGAAATATTTCCTTGAGAATCACCATAGAGACACAAAATAGAAGTCCCTGTTCCTTCTTTAGTTTGCCTGTTTCTGCTTTGATTTGATGTTAATGAACAATCCCACTGAGAGCCGGTCCTCCATCTAGATAGTTCAACATGAACGAGTCAAACAATGAAAGAGGAAGAGGTGCAGAAGAGAGAGACCCATGATACATTTTAAAAAATAGGAAGTTTCAACAAAACACTATTCATTGGTAGTAATCTACATCCTGATGAGTTCAGTGTATTTGGGGAGGAAGCTGTGGAAGAGTTTGAGATCATTTCTGGACACTTTGGAAGCCCAGTGGTAAAAATATAAGGTGGAAAACTCAGGAGAGTGAGTTGACTAGAAAACTGACTTGTGATTATTGCTTCCTTCTTCCATTTTTATTCTGGTCATCTGTTTTATCAATGACATGTAGGAATCACGTGCATTCACATTTATTGTGAAATTAATTATAAAGAAATACATTCAGACTTTTCTACCACAGGGACGATAGGTAGGGAGTAATGATAGTTAACTTTAAGGAAAAAAAATTGAACTAACAATTGACTATAAATTTGTTCTCTTGGTGGTCAGTGTTTAGGTCCTTTATTTCTTCTTTGTTATGACAAGGAGTGGCTTCTATTCTGTTCTCAATTTCTTAGCTCTTATAAAAACATTACTGGAGGCTCTGTGTTCATCCTTCAAAGACTTTTGCACTCACGTGGAATACAAGGTGACCTCTTTCTTGAAAGTACTATTTGTTCTGACTATTTGAAGAAATTTTGGCATTTGTTATTTCTTTTGGTACATTGCCTTTGGGCTGACAATGGTGTTCTATTTTCAGGGTAATTAAATTAATGTTTACAAATGAAAATTTATAAAAATAAATGAGACCGGCTCTGCTTTTAGGAGATCAAAATCTAAAAAAAAAAAAATTAAGAATCCAACATCTATCAAATAATTACATTTAGGACTGGCTGCCTAATTTGTGGGGACCTTTGTTCAAAAATGGTGGTCATATGACATTCAATAAAGCATTGGAGGGCAGCACCTATGGCTCAGAGGAGTAGGGCGCTGGCCCCATATGCCAAGGTGGTGGGTTCAAACCCAGCCCTGGCCAAAATAATCGCAAAAAAAAAAAAAAAAGCATTGGGCCATTCTGAAGTAGAGGCCGTGTGACTGCCAGTTTGCACGCCCATAAAGCTGTCCCTAATTACAATATTAATCAGATACTGCAAAAGAAGATGGCACTGGGAGAGTGTGCATGTACATGGGGTCCTGACTTCCTCTCTTATCCCATTCCCAGACATCCCTTCTCTTCTCTGGCTTTATTGCTGTACATTCAAGATATAAGGCACGATGCCTCGGAGTTTTTGTGCTTGCCATTTCCTCTGCTTAGAATATATCCCCCTGGTCTTCACCTGGCTTGCACCCTTATACAAGTTTCTGCTCTAATATCACCCGAAATACCACTTCTGCCACTTTCTCCTTATCCTGTGCCACCTAAGAACTTTATCTGACCAGACATCTATAGTTTCTTGATGGTCTTCCTCACACAGAATGGACATTGTGTGTGGAAAGAGGCTTTAATTTATTTACAACCATATCCTCAGAATCCATAAGAATTGGCACAAATAAGCAACTCAAGATATTACCTAGTGAATGAATAAATAAACAAAGACATGTTGCTGCAGGAGCCCCTCATTCTGCCTTGGGGAACAGAGCAGTTCTCAGGTGGTTCTGGCCTTTCATGAATGAGCTGACTTTGGTTGGAGGATAATGTGTACAAGGCATCCCACCTTTACAAAAGGACAGGCAGGAAAGATCATGCCATGTTTAGAAATGTTTTTGTACAATCTGCTCTCCTGAAACTAGTATCCTACAGATCCTAATCCTATCCCGTACGTGGATGTCATGAGCTTTGCCCAGTTCATGTACGTTATCCTTTGTCTTAAGAAATTTATCTTTATCAACATCTACTGGCATGTTGCAGTGTCCATGCCACTCGGAGACCTATTGTGCTTAAGAGGTCATGCTTGGTTCTAGTGCCCCACCATGTTTGCCATATACGATTGGAGAATTGGACACCTGATCCAATGCCAAACAATCAGCTTTCTTGCCTTTGAACAATCAGCTTCTTTCTCAAAAATTTGAACTAAGACAGAGGCTCTGTCCAACTGGTATGGCTATTGTACCTAATAGACTCAGAACTGGTGTTTATATTGAGCACATTGGAGGGTCAGAAGAGGCAGAGATTTAAAAAACAAAAACAAACAAACAAACAAAAATACCTAGGAGACATTGAGAAATAGAAAAAGAAGGAAGACCACTGGGCTATTGAGTAATGAAGAGACTTTTCTTCTGAGTTTTCCGGTTGTGTGGACCAGCTGTGTTTCTGGTTCCTCTCTCTACCTATGAGATCACTTTCTATCCTTATAAAAACCCACTTTTTGAACCACAAATTCTAACCCTCTGGAATTAGGCCAGCGATTAACCAGAATTTACCATAAAAATGCAACTACATCTTCCTTGTTACTCAAATATTTATTTAATGGAAGGTAATATGTATAACTATGCACTATCATAGATAGTATAGGAGATTTTAAAGTAGTAAGTAACAACTTTCCTTCTCTTGAGAAAAGACATAAATTTTATTTATAAAATGATAATACATATGTTGCAATTTGGGGTTAAGTTCTCAGGCAGTGTAGAGATCTATGTAGACAATGTTGGCAAGATTTGAGCCAGTTTTAGAAGGATGGGTAAGGATACAGGAATTTGATTCAGGTGAGATGAATTGAATTAAGCCTTGAGAAAGGGAGACATCAATTGCTCTGAGAGCACAGTGTTCATGTGTGTGAATACAAGAGCTAAAACTGGATGAAAATTCATCTGAAATGTTTAAGGCTTTGTTATGCTGGCTGAGGAATTGGGGCTTTATTCAGGAGACAGTGAAGAACCACTGAAGGGCTTTGAGTAGACTAGTCATATGCAATGATTTTTGTGTTGAGAAATTAATCTATTGGATTAACAGAGCCGAGGTGTAAGGGATATTTGATGCCCTACGAGACATGTACTGGTCCACCTCTGATTTCAGCTGTAGTTGGAATAGATAGCTCCCAGTGTGCCAGTAGAATCCTACTTCAAGGGCAGCCTTCAGTATCTATGGGCTACTTTTTTCAGTTCTCTGAAGCCAGGAGTTTCATGATCCATCAAAGAGCATCCCCGAAATATGGAGGAGCTGTACCTTGCGAGGAATTCTCCAGCTACTGGGGAGTGGGAGTTGGGGGTAAATGTCCTGGTCTCTTATCCTTTGGAGGGACAAGCCAGGCATATTTTGAAAGATTCCCTAGAGTATCTCTAGAAGCCCACAGTCCTGTCCAGCTCAATAATGTCCCTTCTGGCTGGGCATAGTGGCTCACAACTGTAATCTAAGCACTTACAGAGGCTGAAGTGAGAATATTCCTTGAGGCTAGGAGTTAAAGACCAGCCTAAGCAAGAGCAAAATCTTGTTTCCACAAAAAATATAAATATTAGTTGGGTGTGGTAGTGAATACCAGTAGTCCCAGCCACTCGGGAGGCTGATGCAAGAGGATAACTGGAGCCCAGGAGTTTGAGGTTGTAGTGAGCTGTGATGACACCACTGCACTCTAGCCAGGGCAACTGAGCAAGACACTGCCAGAAGTAAAATGAGAATGCAAGACTCCTTATCCAAAAAGCATTAAACATTCCGAGACAGCAGCTAGAGCATTAAACCAAGCACAAAGCTCTTCTGAGGACAGGGCCCTGTCTTCTGGTCTTCACTTTTGATGTAACGGGATTTGGACTCCCTGGGATGAAATCCTGGCTCCGTGTCTTACTAGCTATCAAACTGTGGGCATGTTTAAAGTTTTTTGAGCACTGGGCTTTCATCTACCAAATGAGTATAGTAATATCTCTGTTCTAAGGGTGTTCTCAGGACTAAATTCAGTGAAATGATGTGTAAAGCGCCCACTGTGCTTGGAGTAAGTGTGTGTGTCCCAGGCTGCTGACATCCCTTCATCTGGGCTTCTTCATTTGCTAAGTGACACATAGGGCAAGGATCTCTGTGCTTCTATGCACAGTTTCACATACATCCTTGGCAACCCGTCTGTGGGATATGGTAGTGTCTCAACGTGGAGAGTGTTGGGAGAATGGTCCATTAAAGAGGGAAAAAATCAATAGCGCAATTAGGAACCATTTGGTCCTATAAGGACGCCAGCTGCAGTGGAGGCCACTGCTACCGAGAGCTGCCTCTAATGGTGTGTGCCGCCTGCTGCTCCAGCCAGGCCCTCTCCCGTCCCAGGGTGTGATGTTTTGTTGTGACACCAGGGATATCGAAAATGCAGCATATGCAAGGCATAGATACTGTAGAAAGAATATCAGTCTCAAGGCTAACCCCCAAACTCCTTATGTAAGACTTGAGTCAACAATATCCTGCCTTGGCTGGGAGCAGTAGCTCACACCCATAATCCTAGCACTCTGGGGGGCCCAGACAAGTAGATTGCCTGAGCTCAGGAGTTGGAGACCAGCATGAGCAAGAGCAAGAGAAAGAGCAAGATCCCTTCTTTACAAATAGAAAAACTGGCTGGGTGTTGTGGGGGACACCTGTAATCCCAGCTACTTGGGTGGCTGAGACAAGAAGATCACTAGAGCCAAGAGCTTGCTGTGAGGTATGATCCCAGGGCAGTAGAGTGTGGCTCTATCTCAAAAAAACCCCAAAACAAAGCAAAAAAAAAAATATCTTGCCTTAATGAACAACAGAGACAATTTAGTAAGGGATTAAACCAGCGAGTCTCAACCTGTGGGTTGTGACCCACAGGAACTATATTAAAGGCTTGTGACATTAGGAAGGTTGAGAACCACTGGACTAAACTCACCCTACCCTCAGCTAAACTCCAACAACCGTGCAGTTTTGCTTTTGGGCATATCTTCTATCTGGTTTTCTTATTTTCCTATCGTCTTCCCCCTAAAAAGGATTTAGAGCATGAGGATTGCACTAATTTTGCTCTAGCAGGAAAGACAGAGGAACTGCATGAAAATTCTTGGAAAATTTTGTATTAGGAATGACTTGCAAACAATGTCCATCATTTTCATATATAGAAAAAGGTTCAGTTTTGCACCTTGGTCTTTGATAATTATTGTCTTCATGAGCATTAGTTCACTGCTTCTTTTGAGAAACATACATTTAGTGTTCACCATGTGCTGGGCTTTGTGTGGGGATCTGTAGAGTTCAAGCAAAATATAAGTTTTTGAGCAAATAATGTCATTCCTGTCAGTGAAAGGCCAATTTCAAGATCAACCATGAGCATTTGAAATTTAAGAAGCCATTTTAGTTCTGTTTGGAGGTAAAATAACTAATGTGAAAAATAATTTAAACTTTGGATGGTAGAAATGTTCTTTCTTCACTTTAATGTTAAGTGTGTATTTTATGGCTGCAAGAAAAAGAAAAAGAAAACCCAATAGGACAAAGTGGATATAGGAAAGCAATTTGAGGATTCTACTTTGATTCTTTAATTAAGCATTCCCAAAGCTTCCGTCTGACATATGAGAAAGTCCCTGGCAGGTCTCCTATAAGGTTGAGTGCTCAGTGTGCCCTCAAGCCTCTCTTCTTGTTTCCATAGCATCACTCAGATATCCAGGGACCAGCAATCATTTTTCAAATGGCTCCTGGAGACTAACCACCCGGGCCCTGCCTCTAACACAAACACACTTCTCTCTTCCTCCCCATTTCACATTCTCGAGGGGGAAAAAGCACTTAAAAGTCGACTTTCAGAGGTTCAACCCACATGCCCCTTCTCATTTTCTAAAGCTCAGGAGGAACAAAGCATGGAATATGATGGAGCTTCCTATTTGCTCCCTTGATCCTTAATTCCTGGCTCACTTCACTTTGCCCAAGTCTTTTGAGCGCTGGAGTGTCCGTCCTCTCAACTCTCAGTAAGGCATGTGGGAACCATGAGAGCTCACCTGTCCACTGTGTGCCCCAACCTCTTCCTTTTTCTGTCCTTTACAGAGAAAGCCAATTGGTGGGCTCTGCTGCCATTTGTCACCTGGGAGCAGCAGGACATCAGTCATCTCCAGATGGGGTTTTGAGTATCATTTCCCAATAGTTCGTCATTTTATTTTTGCTATGCATTGAGGAGGGGCCATCATGTCCAGTAAATAAATAAGAGCAATTAAATCTAATGCTTGATAAATGACAAATGCTCATCACTGAGGTCAGGGAAGCATATCAGTTCTCACATCAGAATTACATTATTGCAAGTGGTATGGTTTGGGATTTCCCCTCCTAGTCCTCATGCATTAACTACCACTCGAGACAGGATGCGGGGGCACCAGCATCCATTACTGCACAGGGCCCTGAATTCCATTTACTCTAAGAGTTTTGCTTGCATTTTGACAGCAGCTTTATTCAACTTGTTGCTTTGAATTAAGGTTTCTTTTTGAAAGAGATCTTGAAAGAAGAGAAACATTTATTGTCTATGGTTCACTGGCAGGAAGAGAGTACAGAATGCTATTATCTGCCAGGCTATTTGCTTGTTAACTTATTTTCACATCATATGTAGTAACCATACTTCAATGCTAATTGCTTGTCATTTTAGGACTTAAAATACCCAAAATTTTAAAATTAGTATAATTTTTATTTATACTTTGTGCAATACTATTAACTAATTACTTTCTAGTCTTCATACTTTATAACTCAAGTTCCAATAATCAATTTGGTTTAATAAACAATATCAACACATATTTATAAAAGGGGCAACATTTGTAAAAGTTTATGCCCTCTCTTGACATCCTCCTCTTACCGTGCCTTTTTAAAATCAAGAAAAGCACTAAGGATTCATCCTCCACTTCTGGACACCCCTGTGGTGGTGAACGCTTCTGGTGGGGCTAATTTTCACTGCCCCTTTCACTGTGCTGCTCAAGAGGGGCTGGGGTTTGTATGGAAATGCCCAGAACAACCAATAACCAATGGGGACCATGTTATTTGGACAAACCCTGCAACCCTGGGCTGGTAAGCTTTACAAAGGGCTCTGGAGTGCTTCATGATGTGAGTTTTGCCTTGACATCCCTTACCTTGGTTTAGTCATTCTCAATTTGTTTTACTCTCAGTTCAAGGGGAGAATGCTGAAAGGGGCAGGAGATAACTCTTTTCAAAAGGCCGTGGAGATGAGCTGTTGGAAGAGAAAACAGAAGAGTTTAGAGATATGAATAATCATTAACATTTGTTTCTGGCTACCAAAAATACATACATTTAAAGTTGTACACATAAAATTAAAAAAAAAGAAAAAGCCAGGGGCAGTGCCTGTGGCTCAAAGGAGTAGGGCATCGGCCCCCATATGCTGGAGGTGGTAGGTTCAAATCCAGCCTTGGCCAAAAACTGCAAAAAAAAAAAAAAAAAGCCCTTAAAGACAAATAGTCCTCTGACACCAGTTCTGTCCCCTTCTGTGTTTTCACATATTTCCATACACAAATACCAGCTGCATGTGTGCCTTTTTAAAAAGGGAGAAGATTGAAGATTTTATTATATAAACTTTTTACTCTGTTCCTTCTATGTTATGATTTATTGTGAACATTTTCTCCTGAAGCAAGTATAACAACAGCCCCAGGTCCCTTCTTATGAAGGTGTCAAAATTTACTTTGCCGATGTCCTCCTTTGGGAAATTTAAGCTGTTTTCTTTCCTTGGGCATTATACACATTTATCTCATGATAATCTTTGCCTTGAGCTACATTTGTTTTCCTTAAGATAATTCCCAGAAATGGAATTGCAGGGTCAAATGATACGCACATTTTTTTGAAGCTGTTAATACCTATTGCTCAATTCCCCAGAGGCGAAATGATAGCATTTTATACTCACATAAACAGCAGAAGCACCCACTTCTGTACTGTCATTATAAACATTAATAGCACTATATCAAATGTGCCAGGCACTTTGTTAAGGATTTCACATGCATTTTTTCACTTAATTCTAATAACCATCCTCTCAAATACTACTGCTATCATTTGCATTTTGCAGATGTGTCAAATGAAGCTTAGAGAGAGCTGTAGCTAATTTGATCAGAAACCCAGGACTCTGGTTTTGATTCTGAAACGTGACCCTTATCTGCCACTGCATATCATATCTCAACATTTATTGAGGACCTACTAAGTGCAAGGCACTGTGCTAGGGTACTGTAAGGAACTGTAGATAGGAAAAGCCAACCTACTCTCTGTTCCCAGGCTCTCCTAATCCAGTAGAGGGAAGAAAATAGATGCATTAGTGAATATTATCTAAAATACAGTTGGGACAAGCTATGTAATAATGATAGTGGGAAAATAATGTGGACTGTAAAGAATGGGGAGATTATAAACAGCTGAGAGGATCAGAAAATGCTTTTCATGGAAAAGACCTGACTGTTAAAGACATGTTCCACACGGCTGGAAATGGAGGGCAAGCATTTCTAGAAGGACTATCCTAACATCACTGCTGGGAACATGTGGAGGTCACCAGGAATAGCTTACTGGCAGAGGGACACTGTGGGGAATACGATTGCAAGAGGTAGTCAAGAGCTGAATTATGGAGGCCTTTGCTAAATCAAGGAGATAAGATTTGATCTTATAAACAATGGGGGTATCATGGAACATTTTCAGTAAAGAGACATGATTTTCATGCTCACAGATTAGTTTCAGAGACATTTGAAATATGATTGTAGAAGAGACGAGAGATGGGGACACTGCTAGGTAACATGGCAAGAAGGGGACAAGTGCTGTTGGTAGATTCAAAGCATGACATTTGCTTGGATGTGGGGAGCAAAGGGGAGGAGTTAAAGATTTCTGCAAGGCCTTGGCTTTGACTATTGTCCAGCCAGGTTGCCATTAGCAGAAACAGGGTAGATGTAGGAGGAGGAGCTAAGGGGAAAGAGGACGGAATCAAGTTCAAAATGGAGTAAGCCTGAAGTGTGCGTCAACTCCAAAGACACCAGCTGAAAATGTGCTCTTGACTTTTGAAGAGAGTTTGAGACTTAAGAGATACTTCAGAGAGACTTCAGCACTCTGCATAGGGAAGCAATAGATGAAACCAAGGACTTGTGCATCACCATGAGGGAAAGGGAATAAAGAAGCAGGCAGAAGACAGCCTGCTGCCTTCTCTGCTGGAAGGGAGAGAGCTTCTGGAGAGTCCCAGAGGGAAGGAAGGTTTAGGGCAAAGAAAGCAAGGGCACAGCGGAGGAGGAGATGCCCCAGCATGCTGGGGACTTCATGGGGGGACTGGAGGGAGGGGGTATGTCAAAGCAGAATAGGAAAAAGGAAAGAAAAAGAAGAGAAAGGACTGACAAGGATTAGTCCCAGAGAGGCTCAGAGCCCAGTGCAGTGGTAATGGGATCCTGCCTTCCCTTATCACATGCTTTTGGTAATTAGTGGTCTACTGGGTTATTTAGAAGCTTTTCTGCCTTCGCAAGAATAGACTCTGAATTGTGTGGAGCACTGGCAGAATCCTGGAGCTTGGACATGCTGTGTAGCTTCCCACCAGGGGACAGGATTGGAGAAGCTGGGGCCCCAGTTCGCTTCTACCCAAACTCTCTTCCTTCACCACCACTTCCCCACCCACTGAAGCTAGGAGGTCAGGTTGAGACCTTTGGGACCAATCACGTTTCTTTACCTGTGGCATCCTCTAGTCTGGGGTTTTGGCAGAGACTAGGTCCCACACCTTCCCCCTTAGGGGCCTATAGTAGATGTAGGGTGCCTGGTTAGGGATTCACTGCCTGTCATCACTCTCAGGAGTCACCTGACAGTAGGTTAGGCACAATAGGCTACACTCAGTGCCCCCACCCTGGACTCCAGCCAATTGCTAGGCGGCACACAGGAGAGATTTGAGCACCTGACTGTAGAGGCAAGGGAGCCCCTGTGGGCAGAACTGAAGGGGTGGTACAGTGTTGTGTGTGTGGGAATGTGGGCCTGAGCACCCATCCCTCTATAGGAAAGTTGCTGTGCACCATTGCTGTGGAGCTAAGCCTGGCACTTTGCAAACAGACAGTGTAGGGAGCCTCTTGGGGCAGGGGTGGTGAGAGAAAGGGAGATCTCTCTCTGCCATCCACCTAAACAGTCTTTCCAGGATCTAGAGACTACTTCTGTCCCTCCCATAGACTTTTCACAAGGCCTAAAATATGAGCTTTGGTCCTTGCTGAGATTTTGCAAAGCCTTCCAGCTTCACCCAACCTACACACATAGACTAGGAAATGTAAAGGAAATGGACAAATTCCTGGAAATACACAACCTCTCAAGACTTAATCAGGAAGAAATACAATTCTTGAACAGACCAATAATAAACAACAAAATGTAATCAGTAATAAAAAATCTTCTACCAAAAAAAAATCTGATCAGATGGATTCACAACTAAATTATATCAGAGCTACAAAGCAGAGGTGGTACCCATACTACAGAAATGATCCCATAACATAGAGAAGGAAGGAATTCTCTCCCAATTCATGCTATGAAGCCAGTATCACCTTGAAAGGTGTTATGTCCAGGAAAGGACATAACAAAAAGAGAAAGCTAAAGACCAGTATCCTATATGAATACAGATGCAAAACTCCTCAATAAAATGCTAGCAAATTGAATTCAGTAGCACATAAAAAAAAAATAGTCCACTATGACCAATGAGCTTCATCCCAGGAATGCAAGGAAGTTTCAACATACATAAATCAATAATGTGATTCACCACTTAAACAGAATCAAAAATGAAGACCATATGATCATTTCAATAGAAGCAAAAGAAACACTGAACAAAATCTAGCACCCTTTCATGATAAACCCCTCAAGAAACTAGGCATACACACACTTACAGTGCATCTTACAAGGGTACAAGTGAAAATTACTAAATGTAGAATATAAATGTCTTCATATAGTGATTAAGAGGCCATGAAGGCTATGTTAAATAGTTAAAAAAAATTGAATTGTTAACATGAAATCTCAAGCCCAGGCCAAAATGTGTTCAAATTTAAATTGGGAGTTAAAAGTATGTGCATATATTTAAGAAACTATTTTTAAATGAGTACTTCCAAAAAAAAGACATTAAAAAAAAAAAGAGGACATCCTCTGGGAAAAGCCCATATGTTAATCCTATATTTCTACTTATTTGATAAGATCTAAATCTAGGTTTCACTTGAAGTAATACGCATATTTACCCAAAGGTGACCTGCTTGGTTTCACAGTAAAATTATTACATTGTAAAAGTCTCATTTTATTTGTTGAAAATTATTCTTTCATCTAAGGGAACATGAGCATGTTAGAGCATCTTACTCATACATCTGAGCCCCAAAGAGCTTCCACAGAAGTCTCTGTAACATTCCATAGCGACAAGCATTCACTCAATGGGAGTTCATTCTGACTATTCATAGAGTACACAGGCAACTCTAGTTTTATAAGAAATATATAGGAATATGGTTTCTCATTTTACTGGGATAATATAAATAAGTAAATTTATTCAATAAATGTTTTCTGATCCCTTGCAAGAGCACTAGTAGGTCAAGAAGATGTAACTATGAAGAAAGGGAACTTTAAGATATTTCAACATTTTTGAATACATGAAAGAAAAGCAAACTTTGATACTTTAAAATTATTTGATAGGAACTATGAAATAATATGAATTATGAGAAAACTATGTAATTTTTACAACCTTCATTAAATAAGTCAATTGATTAAAGTTTGCTACTATTTTCAGGACAGGTAGACTAGTTGACAGCCACTCTTACTCCCATCTTACAATTATTGTTTATATTACCACAAAAAAACACTTTTGTTCTCTAGGGAAAAAATATAGGTTTGTACAATACAGTAAAATAATAATCATACCCATTAAACAAATGTTTACTGAACTATAATGCAGAGGAATTACTGGCCTCTGGAAATAAAGAGAAGCACAAATTCACAGCTTCTGTCCTAAAAGAACTTAAAATAATGTGAAGATAGCATATGTGGATTAAGATAGCATAAGAAGGTAGCTCTAAATTAGCCTATTAAGTAAACTCCAACACTACCATTTTTTTTTAAATAATAACTTTTTGAGATATAATTCACACACTATGGAATTCACCCTTTATTGTATACAGTTCAATGATTGTGGTATATTCACAGAGTTATGCACCCATCACCACAATCAACATCAGACTGTTTCGTCATTCCCATAAAGAAGCTCCATATTCATAAGGAGTCACTCACCATTTCTTCCTATTCCTAGTGCCTGGAAATCACTAATTTACTTTCTGTTTCTATGAATTTGACAATTGTGGACATTTCATATAAACTGAATTATACACTATATGGTCTTTTGTTTTTGGCTTCTTTCACCTAAAATAATGTTTTCAAGGTTTACCTACCTTATATCACATATTGAAATTTAATTCTTTTTTATAGCTAAATAATATTCCATTGTACCAATATATTACATTTTGTTTATCTACTCATCAGTTGATAGCTTTGGGGTTGTTTCTACTTTTGGCCATTAGGATTTATGCTGCTATGAACATTCTTGTCAAAGCTTTTGTGTGAACATATGTTTTTGATTCCATCAGGTATATATCCCTAGGAATAGTATTGCTGGATCATATGGTAACTCTTTATTTAAAGTTTTGAGGTGCTGCCAACTGTTTTCCACTGTGGCAACACCATTTTATAATCCCACCAGCAGTGTATGAGCATTCTAATTTTTCTACATTCTTGCCAAATGATTGTTATTTTCTGCCTTTTTTAATTTTAGCCATCCCAGTGGGTCCAACACTATGAACTTTTTAAAAAAAGCAATATACTTTAACTCTAACTTCCCGCCAAACAATACATACAATAAGTAATGAATATTTTTGAATTGATGTGCTAATGTTTAACCCCTAAGAGAGCCTGCAAAAGTGAAAGAAACCCCCAAGAAGGAACCATCACCATGTTAAACTAAAAGACTACTCTGCGCTGCCTTACAGTTTCAGCATGTGTCTGACATCATCCATTCTAACATTTTTTTTTTTTTTTGCAGTTTTTTGGCCAGGGCTGAGTTTGAACCTCCAGCATATGGGGCTGGTGCCCTATTCCTTTGAGCCACAGGCACTGCCCCATTCTAACATTTTGTTATTAGAATTCTATTATCAGTATGTCTAAGATCATTCATTTTCACTATTAGGCCTACACGGCTTTGTCCACTTTGCTCACAAAACAGGAAGGTAAGAATTTGTAGGTGATATCAAGTACATGTAACAATCTTTCAAAAATATTTTTCTTTCTTATGTTTTTTCCAAAAAAAAAAAAAAAACTCTGTGTATAGAGAAACTCTGTGGTAGAGGGCATAGTCACAGCAACCTCAAACTCTTAGGCTCAGGGAGACCCTCTTGTCTCAGCCTCCTGAGTAACTGGGACTAGTGGCATCCACCACGCTGCCAGCCAACTTTTTCTATTTTTAGTCATGATGAGATCTTGCTCTTGCTCAGGCTGGTCTTGAACTCCTGAACTCAGGCTATCCACTCACCTTGGCCTCCCAGAATGCTAGGATTACAAGTGTGACCCTCTGTGGTTGGCCTCAAAATATTTTTCTTAAACAAGGATCCATCATTACAAGGAGAAAATGATTACAAAACAGCAATGGTAAAAGTGGTCTAATGTAGGTCTATTTTATCCTTAGTATTCAGATTAGTTTCATCATTTGAATAATACATAATCTTGCCAGGACATAGCTAATTTACACTAAAGTCTATATCTAAAATATGCAGAAACCTTAATGTTTATAATAAGCAATTCTTTATCCTACTAATCTCATAATTTTCATTAGCAGTAACAATTTTTATTATCAATCATCTCAATTGATAGAGAAAAGTAATTTGACAAAATTCTGCCACCCTCTTGTGATAAAAACTCTCCACAAATAGAAATAGACAGAAAGTACCTCAACACAGTAAAAGCCACATATGAAAAGCCAATAGCTAACCTCATATTCAATACTGAAAACCTGGCAGTTTTCCCTCTGAGATCAAGAACAAATCAAGATTGGGCACTATTATCATTTCTATTCAAAATGATACTGAAAATCCTAGAGCAAGGACTAGGGAGCAATTAGGCAAGAAAAAAATAAAAAGGCATCCAAATTAGAAAAGAAGAAATAAAATTCTCTCCATTTGCTGCTGTCACAATTTTACATATAAGAAACTCGAATGATTCCATAGAAAAACCTGTTAGAACTAATAAACAAATTTGGCAAAGTTGCAGGATACAAAATTAGCACACTAAAATACCATTGTGTCTATATGCTAACAATGTACAATCAAAGAAGAAAATTAAGAAAAGAATTCCACTTACAATAGTCATGAAAAAGAATTAAATAGTTAAGAGTAAACTTAACCCACCAGGCAAAAGACCTAAAAACTACATAACATTGCTGAAAGAAATTAAAGAAGATATAAATGGAAAAACATCCCATTCATGGATTGGAAGAGTTAATATTTTTTTAAATATCCATATTACACAAAACAATCTATAGAATCAATGCAATCCCTTTTGAAATCCCAATGACATTTTTCACAGAAATAAAAAATAATCCAAAAAGTCA
Organism: Arctocebus calabarensis; assembly: GCA_963573935.1. Classification (NCBI taxonomy): domain Eukaryota; kingdom Metazoa; phylum Chordata; class Mammalia; order Primates; family Lorisidae; genus Arctocebus; species Arctocebus calabarensis. The sequence goes on from CAUYON010032779.1 coordinate 28,842, forward strand.
CATGAATTAAAGAAATTTGGAATTGCAAAAAAAAAAAAAAAAAACTTTTAAAAAACCCAACTTGGATGACTCATATTTCTAGATTTGAAATACATCATAAAGGTATAGTGATCAAAACAATGTGATACTGGCATAAAGAAAGACACATAGGGCGGCACCTGTGGCCTAGTGGGTAGGGTGCAGGCTCCATATACCGAGGGTTCCAGGTTTAAACCTGGCCTCGGTCAAATTGCAACAAAAAAACAGCCCAGCGTTGTGGCAGGTGCCTGTAGTCCCAGCTACTCAGGAGGCTGAGGCAAGAGACTCGCCTAAGCCCAAGAGATAGAGGTTACTGTGAGTGTAATGCCACAGCACTCTACCGAAGGCGACAAAGTGAGACTCTGTCTCTAAAAAAAAAAAAAGAAAGAAAGACACGTAAACCACTAAACAGAATATTAGACCACAAAATAAATCCTCACATATACCTTTGACAAAGATGCCAAGATTACAAAATGGAGAAACTATGGTCTCTTCAATAAATTATGTTGGGGAAAGTGGCTATCCCCATGAGAAAGAATAAGGCTGGGCCCTCATTTTATACCATATGCCAAACTTAATCCAAAATAGATTAATAGCCTAAATATAAGACCTGAAACTATAAAACTTCTAGAAAAGGGCCAGGCGCGGTAGCTCATGCTTATAATCCTAGCACTCAGGGAGGCCAAGGTGGATGACTTGCCTGAGCTCACAAGTTCAAGACCAGTCTGTGCAAAGGCAAGACCCTGTTCCCTACAAGAAATAGAAAAACTGAGGCAAGAGGATAACTTGAGCCCATGAATTTGAGGTTGCTGTGAGCTATGACACCACAGCACTCTACCCAGGGTGACAGCTTGAGACTCTGACTAAAAAAAAAACAACAACAACTCCTAGAAGAAAGCATAGAGAATGAGACTGGATCAAGATGCTGACTAGGTCAGGTGCACTGGCTCATGCCTGTAATCCTGACAATATGGCAAGCTGACAGAATCACTTGAGGCCAGAAGTTTGAGACCAGCCTGGGCAACACAGCAAGACCCTGTGAGGCTCCACATGGCCACCACAGCCCATACCTGAGCATCCTGCAGTTGGCCTGGGATGACCCTACCTCTGGCTATCACAGCCAGTGCCTGAAGGCACTGCCACAGGGCTTGAGGACAAGTGTCCTGGCCAAAATCCACTTCCCTATATTCAGGTATGCCTCTCAGGAGTCCAGAAGTATCCCAGCCCAATCCCTCATTGTTAGCCCCTGATCCCTTCTGCTTGTATCTGAGATTAGGCCAATCCAACCTACCAATAATATTACAGCTGACACCTGCACATTCTGCCAGTATGCTAGGGAACTAGTTCACTCAGACCACTGAAGCTACCAACAATACCAGCACAAACTACTTGGATTCCAGTGGGTTGTTCCATGACCACAACTACCATCACCCACATCACCCATCTATCCAAGGGACTGCCACCACTGCCACTACCAGCATCTGAACAAGCTACCTGGAGGCCCAAGAATCAGCTCTCCAGGGTTCACTAACACTGGTGTCAGTGTAATCTGCTCTTGGCCCTACCCACTACTGGAGCACAGAGACTAGCCCATCTGAGTTCTTGTTCCCAGCATAAATCTTTACCACAGCCTCAACTAACAACCCTACTTGAAGCCACCAAGGAAATGACAAATAAAACTAACATTGTGTATTACTAAAGAAATCATACAGAGACCACAGTACTGTAAGCACCCCAAATCAAAGCCAAACATTCCAAATCAACTAACAACAAATATGTACCTTCAGGAAAAATCCTCTCTCACAAAATAAATGTCAATAAATGAGAGATGACTATTACACAAGATGTGCAGATATCAACCTAAGGACACAGGAAACATGAAAAGGCAAGGAAATATGATACCATCAAAAGATAACTGTCCAAAAACAGACCTCAATCAAAAAGAAATCCTGGTGGTGCCTGTGGCTCAGAGAGTAGGGTGCTGGCCCCATATACTGAGGGTGGTAGGTTTGAACCTGACCTGAGCCAAACTGCAACAAAAAAATAGCTGGGCATTGTGGTGTGCACCTGTAGTCCCAGCTACTCCGGAGACTGAGGCAAAAGAATCACCTAAGCCCAAGAGCTAGAAGTTGCTGTGAGCTGTGATGCCACAGCACTCTACCAAGGGTAGTGAGACTCTGTCTCTAAAAAAGAAAGAAAGAAAGAAAGAAAGAAAGAAAGAAAGAAAGAAAGAAAGAAAGAAAGAAAGAAAGAAAGAAAGAAAGAAAGAAAGAAATCCTAAAAATATCAGGCAAAGTGGGAAGTGCCTGTGGCTCAGTGGGTAGGGCACCCCTCACTGAGGGTGGCGGGTTCGAACCTGGCCCCAGCTAAGCTGCAGCAAAAAAGGGCCAGGCATTTGGGTGAGTGCCTGTGGTCCCAGCTACTGGGGAGGCTGAGGCAAGAGAATCGCCTAAGCCCAGGAGTTAGAGGTTGCTGTAAGCTCTGTGACACCACAGCACTCTACCAAGGGCAATAAAGTGAGACTCTATCTCTACAAAAAAAAAAAAAAAAAGAAAGAAAGAAAAGAAAATCAAGGAAAGAATTCAAAATATTGATTTTAAAGCAGTTCAATGAAATGCAAAACAAATACAAAGAAACCAGAAAATCAATTTAGGGTATGAATGAGAAATCTACAAAGGAGAAAGATATACTAAAAAAAAAAAAAAACCCGTAACTAAAAAAATCCCTTCAAGTAAATATAAAATTCATTCAAAAACTTCAACAGATTGTACAAGCAGAAGAATCTCAGAATTTGAAGACAAATCTTTTGAAACAATCCAGTCAGACATAAATAAGGAAAAAAGGATAAAAAAGAAAGAAGAAAACTTTCAAGATACTTAGGAATACATAAAATAGCTGAACTTACAAAACATTGGTATTTCCAAGGGGAGAGAAAGACTAAAAGATTTAGAAAAGTGAAAGAAAGAATTTTAAAATCAGCAAGAGAAAAGCATCTATTCACCTACAAAGAAATCACATCAGACTAACAGCAGACTTCTCATCACAAACCCCACAGGCCAAATGATAATGGGATGGCATTTTCAAAGTACTATAAGAAAAAGGTACCAAACAAGAAACTTTTATACAGCAAGAATAGCTCAGCAAAAAAAGGCAAAAAATAATCCCATTTAAAAGTGGGCAAAGGACATGAATATATATATTTTTCAAAAGATGACATACAAATAGCCAAAAGGCATATGCAAAAATGTCCAACATCACTAATCATCAGAGAAATGCAAGTTAAAACCACAATGATTATATCTTATACCAGTCAGAATAGCTATTATTAAAAAGACCAAAAACAACCAAAATTGATGAGAATGTAAAGAAAAAGGAATGTATATATACTGTTGGTGGGTATATAAGTACTATGGGAAATAATGTGGAGATTTCTATTCTAAAAATAGAAATTATTTATTAATAACTAATACAAGTTTTTATTTATTAAAACTACCAGCAATCTATCCAAAGGAAAAGAACTCATTATATCAAAAAGATAAAAAAAAAAAATACCTGTATCTGTATAGTTATGATAGCATTATTCACAAAGGAAAAGATACAGAATCAATCAACATGCCCGTCAGTGGATGACTAGAAAAAGAAAATGTGGTATATGCATATATACATATATGTGTATAAATATTCATATACATATGCACACAATGGAATACTATTTAGCCATAAAAAGAATGAAGTAATAGAAAGAAGTCAGACCCAGCAAAACAAATACTACATGTTCTCACTTAAAAGCAGGGGCTAGGAGGTAGAGGCAAGATGGCCGACTTAAGTCAGCTTTCCACAGAGGCTCCCATCCAGAAGGAGAGTTAAAGGACAGAAGTTTAGCAAGTAAGCCAATGGTTTGGAGCTAAGCCAAGAGAGAGAGTTGAAGAACTCATATCAACCCTGCTGAGGCAAGCTGCAACCCCATGAATACAAACAAAAGGTACAAAATCCATAGCCAAGCTGATGGGAATCCCCTCCCCCATGAGAATGGCTCACAGTATACTTTCTGCAAACAAGCTAGCAGAGTTCAAACATCCAACCATTTTATCCCACAGGAGAGACCCTCAACAAACCGGACCTCCTTCCCCTACTAGGGTGCCATGGCACTCTCCTGCCAGACATAAAACTGTATATATTCTCTACCTGCAATTGTGAATTCTCAGCACTCCCCTCCACTCTCACTCCAAAGTCTGGAAGCCTGACCCCCAAAGAGTCCAGATTCTTGGGCATTTTCTCAAGAAGACAGGGCATGGGCTGTTGCAGGTCTGTGCTGATTCTGTGGCACAGGGGTAAGGAGAAGACAGTGGACTAAAGGAAGAGTATGGGAGAGGGAGAGGCAGTGCCTCGCAGCACACAGCAGCAGCAGCAGCAACAGCAGGAACAATAGGGCCCACACCCCTGGGGATATTTTGGAAGGATACTCCCTATCTCTCTCGGCAACCAGAGAAAGCTGGGTATCTTCTCTGGTGACAGACACTGTTGGAATAGATCTGGGACAGTAACACAGACACCGTGAGCAAAGGGTATGCCTGAGGCAGTATCACCCTGGGCAGAGCGCAGCAGTATGGAGATTTGAAGACACGTGCACAGAGACGGCATATTCCCAGGGTGGAGCTGAGCCACAGGATTGCTTTAGTTAGCCTAAGAAACACCGACCCTCAGGTGATCATAGCTGAGATAAAGGAAGGCAGGCCAAGGCTGGAACTCCCAGCCGACTGCAAGCCATACCCGCCCCAACACAGGCTGCAGGGGAAACAGAAACACCAGCTCTGAGCAACGGCACGGACTGGGGCTGAGTTAGTTTCTGTCAACTCAAACAGCACCTGCTCTGCTGGAGAATATAGCCAGAACAGAATCACAAATTCTGCACAAATATAAGTGTTGGCAACATCAATCAGGGGCAGGACTGGAACTGAGTGAACCACCCCAGCTTCCATTAACCACCTGAGTTTGTCAGGCCTCAGCTTCCCTTGCTGGATGGTGGCAGAGTGCAGAGGCCTAGCTAAGGAGACCTAAGATCTCTCTGTGACTCAGGCAGGCTCAAACCCCTGGAGCATCTACTCATTGGAGGGAACTGGGTCACAGTCCTGTAGGGTTACTAGTAATTGGGTGTAACAGAGGTGCAAGGTGGGGAAGGAGGCATCAACTTTCCTAGACTAATTCATTTTCTGGAAGGCCGGGGGAGTCTTTCTGACTCTATGGAGCAGCAGAACGAGTCATACTTGAGCTGCCAGCAGATGACTGCTATCTAGTTGCCAAAGACCTTTTGAACTCTCTCACTTGATACCAGGTGCTATCTAGAACAATTGATTCAGATCTCTTGGACTGGACCGATCACCCAAGAACTGTCCAAAGTGACACCCTGGATATGTGGTTGAGGGAAGGTTTTGTTTTCCTTTTCCATTTGTTGCCCATGGAGGGGCAGGGTGAATTAATTGCTGGTATTTCTCCACAGCTGAGACTTCAAAACAGAGTAACTAATTCACTAGGGTAGAACAACTGAAAATAAGACAGAGCCACTTAGCCCCATGACACCAAGTAAGTCCCCAGTGTCTAAGGCTGTAGCACTGTACGGGTCATTTGAAAAGGTCTACGGGAAAAGGTACAAACAATAGTCACAGCTCTTGGGTAAAGGGCTAGTTAATCAGTACTCCAGGAGCCCACCCCAACCCAACTTCACCTTATCTGCTCATCTAGCCAAATGGTGCAAAATAATCTTGGGGTAGAATCAGCAGGGAAACTCCAGTAACATGAATAATCAGAGTAGATCAACTCCCCCAAGGAATGATACGGCAAATACAAATGAAGATCCCATTTACAGACAAATGGCTGAGATGTCAGAAATTGAATTCAGAATCTAGATTGCAATAAGATTAGTTGAATGGAAGTAAAGTTGGAATTAGAAATTCAAGGAGCATTTCAAAAGCTGTCTTGAGAATTCAATGAATTCAAAGACAAAATCATGAAAGATTTTGACATACTGACTCAAGAAATTGCAGCCCTCAAAGATCTGAAAAATACAGTAGACTCCCTCAGTAACAGAATGGAGAAAGCAGAAGAAAGGATTTCTGACATGGAAGACAAAGCTTTGAAATGCTCCCAAGCACTCAAAGAGGAAGAGAAATGGAAGGCAAAAATGGATCATTCTCTCAGAGAGCTTTGGGAAAGTTCAAAGAAAACTAATATTTAACTTATAGGAATTCCTGAAGGTAACGAAGGTGCTTTGCAAAGCACAGATGTCTTTATTCATGACCTTATGAAGGAGAACTTTCCAGACATGCCAAGAGATTCTGAAATTCAGATACCAGACAGTTTCAGAACCCCAGCACAACTCAACCCGAATAAGACGACCCACAGACACATCATAATTAATTTCACTAAAGTTAATATGAAGGAGAAAATTTTGAAAGCAGCCAGACGAAAGAAAACCATAACATACAAGGGGAAGAATATTAGAATGACTACAGATCTCTTTGCTGAAATCTTTCAAACTAGAAGAGGGTGGTCATTGACTTTGAATCTAAAACAAAACAACTTTCAACCCAGGATCATGTATCCAGCCAAACTGAGTTTTATTTATGATGGAGAAATTAAATACTTTAATAACATTCACATGTTGAATAAATTTGCCATAAATAAACCAGCTCTCTAAGATATTCTCAGA